>BGPR01000064.1:1599101-1611856 GCA_013235015.1 Araneus ventricosus
AATTTTATTCTTATTTGTTCGGAAACAATTGAATTTTTGATTGCAGAAACTACACTAGTCAAAAAATAGTCGAAAGATAATTAATAAAATAAAATACTCAAATACGAATATGTGATTCAATTCTTAGTTGTTCGAAAACAATTGAATCTTTAGTTGCCGAAACAACATGACTCAACAATATCAAAATGCCAGGGCCTTTCCTGACCTGCTAGATTTTCTATACCTATAAATGTCTATTTACTTGACTCTTATCATTTCTTCACTCATTATGTAAATACGCCTTTAGAATGTTAAAACAACATAAACCGAATTTTAAAAAAGACAGGAGGCTATCTCTTCGAAACGGCCGCTGGGATTGAGGGGCATACACATACTTTCCTTACTCAACTGTGACTAAAGTAGCTCTATGGGACCAAAGTAGCTCTATGGGACCAAAGTAGCTCTATGGGACCAAAGTAGCTCTATGGACTGGAGTAACTCTTTGTAACTCTTCATTTATGTGACTGATTCCTGATGTTGGTTGGGTATTTTTTTCGTCAAAAAATTCTTGTTTTCAAATGTAATATATTTATTCATGTTATTAATATTGGATACAACTTCTGTTATTAACAATCTTATGTAAAATCCGACGATGGTACGAGAAATAGCAAACGTAATTCAACAATTCTGGAGAAATATTTCGCGTGAACGTAAGCTCGATGACTGAATTGCCTAGTGTACTTGGATAGTTTGTAGGAAACATATTGAGATTAAAATGATGTTTAAGGAATTCAAATGCCTTCTCGATCACCTCGCTGACTCATTTTGGCAGTTTCTAGAAATTTCTACGAAACAAAAATCAAGAAAAACCAGTTAATAAACCGCTCACAACCGACTGAGGAAGCGGCTGAGGCCGCCAGACATGTAGGCATGGAAACGCATGGGAAGCTAGGTTGGTCACTGTGTGCGCACATCGGTCGCTGTGACGTCATCAAAATTCTTCGTGATTTTCACCAACTTTGAAGCTCGACTATGATTACACCGTAATTCCAAATTCTGAAATTCTTTATGCATTCTTCAATGTCTACCTTCCTCTGTTAAATGAAACTAAAACCAACTCTTTATGTTCTTTGGTTGGTGAGTTATAAGAGTTTACCCTTACCACGAAAAGAGTCATAATTTTTTCCTTCCACGACACCTCATTTGACCTAAGGGGGGTTAACAAACGCGATGCGCAGAAGGTCTTTCCGCGCATTACGCCATATTGGGGCAGATTCCGAAACTTTCCACTTCGCCACGCAGTTTCGAATTAAAGAAATAAAATTATTCCATCTGCAAGAAACGATGAAAATACCCGATTAATGGTTCATCATCTTGCATCACAAGACTGCTTTTTATTGCTTATAAATTCCGCGTCATGAATTTTTATTTTTAAAGAAAATTATTCCTGTTTCTTCTCTTATTGTTTACTTTACAGCAATTTAAAATGATCGATTCGCTTTTTTAAAATCCTATTTGCTTTTTTCGCCGTCGAATAGGATTTTTCGATGAATGAAAATAAATAAATAATTTGATCTTTTGGGGCTTATTTATGTCTAGTCTGGAGCCAGGGGTTTTTTTGGTTTGTCTATTTTTTCTCCTCACATTCCGAATTAAAAGGCGGGAAATTTAGTTTTATTATGAATGTGTCTCGTTTTATTCAGTGCTGCTTGATTGCAAAAGAGTTTGAGTTTTACTCTCGTTTGTAAACTAACAATTGAAAAACTACTGTTTTTTCAGAGCCAAATATTATAAATTTAACGGAAAGATTTAAAAGCTAATGGCCTAAAGCCTGGTTGTGTTGTTGCGAGATGTTCGATGCGTTCCAGAAATTCGAAAGGCAAAAAAATTCTTTCCACTCATTTCTGAAAGATCGTGATATTCGGAAAATTTGGATTTTTGGAGGTAAAAAAAGATATCGTTAATGATGAAAATTCTCGAATTTTCTCTCAACAATTCAGCTAGAGCGATCATCATCGTGATTTAAAATTCAAATGCTTAGTTTTCCTCAAATATATTAATAATAGTTCTGAAAATCAAAAGCTCTTCCTACATTATTTTTGCCATCAAATGAAATGATGAACTAAAAATTTAATCAGTTAGAGAGGAACATAATGTTCTAAAAAGTGCTTTGGACTGATTTCTCGTATTGTACAAAAATGAGCTTTGGTAACTACTTAAGTGATTGGAATTGAAGCGAAAATTTTCTAATCAAAGGTATTTAATACAAGTTTGTTATCATGTATTCTGTTTAAAATATGTAAGTAGCAATTAGGCAATCGTTTATCATTAACATATCAAATATTGATTATTATGTTGTTCTAGATGTTTAATATTATATTTATTATTCTGTGTGATATATTTATGTAGGCGGTCATCAGGTAGGCTTAGTGTTCCATAAATGAATACACAGTAACTTGAACTAACTATTATATTATGCAGAATTAAGTTTACATTTTGAAGAAGCATTATTTACAGTTAAAGGGATTTACAAATGAAACAGTTTAAGTTCGTCATATGATAAGGATGGCACTCATTAGCATCGTATATCGTCTTTCAAATCGTCGCGTCGTTTCATCTCGTGTTTTGGTCTTGAGGAACCAAACCAACCTCGTTCATCCCGCCTCGTCGTCCTCTCTACTGTTCTCGGCAGCTTCATTCTCTGACGTCACTCGTGATGGCAGCACCATCTACAGGTACTCGGCTGTGGCTGGTGGCCCACATTTATATATTAAGGATGCAATATATATATATATATAATTCAACTGCGATTTGCGCGAGGAAAGTAATTGTTTTAAAAAATAAGTTACTTTTGTTGTTGTTTATTCAAAATTATAATTTATTTTTTCGAAATTTCTCAAAGATATTTTATTTTATTTCTAGTTAGATGAAATAAGTGAAAACCCAATATTTAAACGAATGTGATTTTACAATCATAAGTAAAATTTTTCTTAAGTGTTCGGTTTCTTAAAAATCGTCCATTAACTAAACTAGAGTTTTCATTTAACTGTATTAAAATTTAGTAGCTATAGAAGTAATTATCTCCTTCCTTGCATAGAGACCATGTGATAAAGATCACTGCGTTTTATTAAAATTTTGGATTAAGCTTTCCAAATTTTGATTCCTTCGTATTGTGTGACTCGTTAACTTTACTTTCTAAAAAAATCAAGCTTAGAAAAAGTGTTTCTGTAGCTAAAAGAGATCCCAAAAAATTATTTATTCAGTTACGTAACATCGGGACGAAAAAGCGTGCTCCCAATGCTACGTCATCAATTCATCCGCTCTCTGTGAGCCTAACCTTAACCTTGATTAGACCACTATGGAAGGACGTAAGTTTACGTCAAAAAAAGTCATGTGACTTTTACATTCAAAAACTCAATTATTTTGTTAAAGCATTAATTCATTTGTTTAGAAACTCATATTTCAACAAAACATTTATACTTACAATAATTGCTAATTTCATTCGAAGTGCATTGTAATATTCTATTGTTCATTTCTATCGTTCTAGCGTTTGTTCCTTCAATTTACACGCAAATACATGGAAATAGTTTCAGTTGGGAGCCAACATAATATAAAAAAAATTAAGATTTTAGAAACTTTTACAGCTATAAGAGCAGCAAATATTGCACGCTAAAACTGCAAGACTTTTCCAATAATTTTCATATAAAAAATGAAAACCATTGACTTATCTGTACATAGAGAACAGCAGAATAATCCGAAATAAAACAGAAAAAGAATTAAAGAAATTATCAATAATGTTGGTTAATGATTCTAAGGTTTTTTGATTGCTTATTTTTCGAACTAGTATTTCTGAATATCAAATCCGTAAGACAGTAATGATCTCTTTTTCCTTGTGATTATTTCAATTTCGTTTTTGTCTACATATAAAAATACTTTAGAATCCCTAAAAATCGAGAATTAAAAGCATTCCATTAAAACTATTTTCAAAATTATCAACATAATTTTTGCTTGAAAAATAGAGTAAATTCTTTATTCGATATTCTAAACTTAATGTTTTATTCAATCATTTCAATAAAAGAAATAGGAATAAATTCTAAAATTCAAATATAGTGATTACAGAAGTCTATAAATATTGAATATAAAATTAGCTTTAAAGAAATTAATGTATATAATATACATTTTAAAGAAATACTTTAAGTATTGTTTCGAGTATATTATGATCCCAAATTTTTTAACTATGGGAAAGTCGGAATACTTGACCCATAGGGATACTTGACACTACGCTATTTTCTGAGATTGCGAGATAATAGGTAATTTGTGTGTGCCATTTTTATTTCAGCTTTTGTCATATAGCCAATTGAAGGGGATTTTCATTCCAATCAGAAAAGCCATCGTGATGGTGTGCAGGTAAATATGTTTTGTGGGTCCAAAAGTAAATTTTCAATTTTTCATTCCTCAGTGGATTAGAAATTTACGATTGAAAATATGATGAATTAAATTATTTCTGAGTTTTAAGGATATTTCTGGCTTTAATTTGATATACGACATTATGCGATATTTTGATTCTAAGTGGTTTAATTTTTTAATTATTTAGAAAAAGTCTAGTTAGGGATACTTGACCCTATCAAAAGCTATTGCAGTTTCAATGCCGTAGCCGACCGAAGCACATTTTGTGGTTGGGATCAGTTTTTTGGTGCGTGGAGTTTGTTGGCAATATGGCAACTCAAATATAGAGAATTATTTCCAAATTGTTTGTTAGAACTTCTTTTTAATATGATAATTTCAAATAATGCAAATAATTATAATAGTAAGAATTTTAAAAAGAATTGAAAGACTATTGACTAAAAATTGAAGTATTTTTTCCTCGCCTGAGAAATAAAAGAAAGATTTATTTATTATTTTAATAAAAATCTTTTGCTCGAACTATTTGTCATCGTTTGGTTTTATTTAAATTTTTGCTATTTCTGTTGAGCTTGTCTTTCTGCCTCGAATTGAAATGTCTCCTAAAATATATTTTTTATCATTTGCTTTTATTTTTTTAAATATTAGAAGAACCAAGTAAGTCTATTAAGCTTCTCATTTTCTTGTTTTGTACAGCATTTTTTAATATTATTTTTTGCGTTTTGATGCTATTCTGATTTGTTTTTTTACTTTTCCAAAAGCGGCAATTCTTTAATGCGCTAATGATGTTGCTATGTTTCCAGTTCCACTGCAGTAATTTTTTCCATTTAATTAAATCAATATTTTAATTGTGTATAAAATTTTGAACAAATTTAATTTAATAACTAGATTTAATTTAACGACTTAGCTAGTTTAGTTTATTAACTAGATTTTAATATTAAAAACTGCGATTTACAGTAATCATATTATTTAATTTTTAATGTTAGTTTCATTAATATTATTTGATAATAAAGAGCTTTTTTCAATTCAGTATATAATCTAAAATCTGAATTTCGCGTACATACAAATTATCAAAAGAATTTAAGTGCATTTTGCATGTAGGGTCAAGTATTCCTAACCATAGAGTCAAGGGTACATTTCCGTTAGCCGGGCGCAAGCGAAATATCGCCAAATAATGTAGAATTCCGCCAAATTTCTTACAACCATTCTCTTGGCGACTTGGCTCGCGTTTGGTTCACAATTGGCGACATTTGCGCCCGGCTAACGGAAAAGTATCGAGTCAAGTATTCCTAAGGTTAGGGATTTCATAAAATGTATTTATTTTTTGATTAAATGAGATATCAGTTTAGCGTAAGTACATATATCTTTCTTAAAAACAAATATTTTTATGATGATAAATCAAATATTCGAGAAATAAAAGAAAAGTAGGGTCAAGTATCCCTAGTTTCCGCTACACATATTTATACATACATTGAAAATTTAATAAAGAATATATGCATTAAATGAATAGATGTATTATTACATTGTTTAATATTTTTAGAGGATATTATGAATTTGGATAACTGTCGATGTGGAAAATAAGCTACCTTAATGAGTCCCTCCTACCAAAGAAGCAACTTCCTGTCAAACGTGGTAGCTTCAGATAAAATGGCCTGTTTTATAAAGCGTTTTCGATGATTTTTGAATAACACATGAATCATCACGCAATTTAAAAATAGTATGCCAGTCTGTAAAATTTATCATTTTTACATATAGAAACTAAAATTATGACGCAACTGTCTAATTCTTTTGTTAAATATCTTCACTGAGAGAACAGACCAACTGGCAAAAGACGCAACACAACATGGGCAACCCTATTCACATACTAAGCTTCCTAAACCGCACATAAAAGGCCTCCTCCGGAAGAGCATGCTTGAGGAGTGGCAGACCTCATGGAAGAATGGCGATGCAGGAAAATCTATAACATCATGCCCTCAGTTAGTTTCCGTCCCACTAACTGGATTAGAGAGGATGCTATCTTCTCTCAACATGGACCTTTCCCTGCCTACCTCAAAAGGTTTTACCTCTCTGACAGCGATTATTGCAGATGTGGTGAAATTGGCACGGCACTTCACTATGCCAAGGAGTGTATTTACACAGTGTCTTGGCATATGAGGAAGCCAGCGCCAAACTTCGAACAAGAATGGCTGAAAAGGGTCGCCAATAACCTCGACTCCAGGCAGAAAATTCGTGGGATTATCAAATTCATTAGCGAAAATAGAGATCTTTTCCGGCCTCCCTAGCCTTCAACTTCCCAGCGAGCTGAACTAAGTAGCTCAGTCACCGGACATTCCCCCTTCAAATAAAAGAAAGGTATTTCAACATTAAAAAAAAAAAGAAGACTATTACGAACTAATAGTGTAAAAGTGAAAATGCATGTGCTGTACATAGTGTATATATTTCCTTCTTTTTGTTTATTTTGTTTTTCTTTTTTCTTAAATAAAATTCCCGTGTCCTGCCCAACAAACCGTTCAGTGACCGGTCTGGTCACGGGTACGGGAGTAAGAGACGGCGTTCTGTTCTGTTAAATATCTAGCCGATTTACTAATTTTTTGATAAAAAAATTGCAATATAATGTTCTGAGCAGTACAGTTTATATTTCAACTAAAAACCTTTAAGTTCAGTAAATAGGTTAAGTGATAATAAAGAAAACGGTTAAATCTGGTAAGTTAAAATTTTAACATTAAATGTACCGATTCTCCATTATGCATTTAAATTGCTATTTAAAAGGAGTCATTCGACAAGACTACGCACATTTATTAATAACAGAATAAATTATGTGCTTTGAATTAACATTTAACACTAGATTTACGCAACCAGTCAGACTAACGGGTTCCGTAAATAAATAAAAGCAGGTATGCAACCAATCCCCGTAAATCTAGTGTTAAACGAAAGTAAGATTCATACTTCGATGAGAAAAATGCCCTTCATATTTCATATTTTTCCTTAAATATTTTACATATAATGAGCAAAGAAAGAAGAAATAATTATGTTTCAGTGTTTCCATTACTTACATTTCGTTTCTAAATCCAAATTTTAGAAGAATCGAACTATGTGTTGCAAAATTTCTATGTTCACACCACCATCAGCCGGTTTCATTTTGCAATGTTATCGCAGCAAGTCGTAGAATTTGCAGAAAATAATTAGGTACCTCATTACAACTCGGGGTTCTAATAAGATTTTGAAATTTCCACACCTGTGATTTTGTATTGTCGAGATGGTCGAATATCAACTAATTTCGCCAAATTGGCAACAAAATGAACGCCCACTTTCTTTACACATTAAGACTTGGCTTATTTTTATTTCACCAAAGACTATTCTTAACATTAATTTTGGACTGTAACAGAAACAATAATTTGCAATTAAATAGAAGCAGACAATAGTTTTCACAAATGAATTGAAACTGAAGCATGTTAGATAAAGTGTCAAAAGATGTTTAAAACAACTTTAGGAATTCGGTAACAATATAAAGAATGTTATATATAATAATCTTTAAAGACATTGTTTAGTATCCTGCAGAGTAATTAGTTATTATAATATACTACACATAGTAAGTACTAAGCATCTCTTAGAATACAATTAGTATGCCGAAAATTACATGCCATATAAGGATAAAAATATCATACATTTCCCATAAAATTATCATCCTTGAGTTAAAGAAAATGCAACTCGTTTGAATTCCATGCAGCAACTAACAAAATTATTATTCATCAGCCATAAACACGAAATTGAAACACCACAACGCCCCAAGCAGTTATTTCGTAAATTCTGTTTAAACAGTATTCTTCCCAAATGGTAAATAAATATCTTATCATTTAACAATGAAACCATTCATCTTTCCGATAATTCTTCAAAAATAACCTTTGTTCTATCCTCATTGTCAGAACAATAGGAATGTGATTACATTTTAAATATATATATTTTTCTTATTCTGCTCTGTTTTCATATATAATGTCATTTGTTTCGATTTCAACGAAATGCTGCCCCATGTGGTGCCCGAAAATATGTTCAAAAAGACAAAATGGTACAGAAATTTTGACGATAAATCATCGGCGGGCTAAACAGCATCACTTAGCTTACGCTTAGCTTAAAAAGTTTTGCCGGGAGGGTTATGATCGATGAGTTCATTAAGTTTCTTAGAGTATAAAGTCTTTTAAACGTCTTTATAAGAGATGATGGGAATGACCCGGTTTGAGATGTCAAATAATAAACATAAACTAAGTGTTTTCGCCGAGCTTCTATATGAAACATTTTCATCCTTTAAGGGTTCTACAGAAGCAATGCAATTTTTTACGTCAGGTTAACTTAACATTTTTTTATGAAAACGATCGAGAATAATGAATAGTTTTTCATTTATCTTCATTTTTGTTATTTTTTATTGTAATTTTTATATTCTAAACCAGTGGCGAATCCACGGGGGGGGGCTATCGGGCTACACCCCCCAGAGCCAAGCCAGAATTCTTGATTTTATTTAACATTATTGAAACTGTTTTTTCTTAATTTCCCTCTTTTTAAAAAATAATAAAAACATTTCAACACTACTGTCTGGCTTGACAGGCTCGAAAATTCTCCTACTTCAGTTCAGAAAGAAAATTCTCCTCCTAGTCATTCTTTTCGTACTTGTAGCTTTGAGGCAGTCGAAGTCACTTTTTGGCTAGTTATTTCAATGTCATTTTTATTAAATTATCGAAAGTATTGTATTGTTTTTTATGATTCTTATTGTCAAGTGAGTAAAGTCTGTAAAGTTAAAGTGGTTTGGTTTACTTTAGCCTTGAGGTTTGACATTCATCACGACGATACAAAGTTTTTATGACCCCAGCCCTCCCAGACCCGAATCCTAGATTCGCCACTGTTCTAAACGGAAGTATCACACTTTGTGCTCGGAACAAACATGGCTTACTACATTACAGTTTTAGTAGATGATCTGAAGTATAAAATTTTGTTGCTGAAAATTTTTCTTCACTTTCATAAAGGTTCACAGAAGCAAAATGTGAATACAAATTTCTATATGCATATTGGTAAACACAGATCTAGTTCTATCATTAGGAGACATTTGGCGATCTGATGACGCCAGAACAATGGGTGTTTTTCCATCAAACGAAACTGTTACTTGTTTGTCAGACTTCGGCTACTAATAATAAATGTTAGAATGCAATACGTATTTAACTATTTTTGTAAATTTATTAATAAGTAAATTTATGAATTATTGATACTTGAAATGCAAGTTAATGATCCCGGGAATCCGTAATAATTGCGACTGACCTCTGTTCAGATTCCGGATTATTCGGAAAATACTTTTGATATACCAAATACAGGAGAACAGGGGAGACTTGATCCTTTTTCAGTTTTTAATTTTTATTTTGGAAGAACAAGATTAATAAAAAATGTTTTCAGTCATTATTAAAGGCTTATTTGTCTTTTTTGTAGTAGTATTTTTTTATTTTTGAAAAACCATTTTTAAAATAAAGATAAATTGTTTTCCAGCAATTAGAAAAGAGATCAAGTCTCCCCAGTTGCAGGAAGACTTGATCCCTTTCCAAGGTAGATTTGATCCTTGAAACAGATGAATTGAAATGATTCAAATTAAGTAGTCGAAATCAAATTTATTGCTGACTAACATGTAAAAAAGGGAGAAAAACATATTTAGAAAATTCTACATTATTGAAAATCACTGTTTCCCATATGAATGATTGTTATCGCTGAAATTAATGATCAAATAACATTTTCAAAGGTTGAAAAATCAAAAAAAATGTTAAAATTCTTGCAGTTCGAAGAGTTCCACCAAGCATGGCTGGTTTAGGTAGTTTTTTGACAATGTCGTCATTGTCCACAACACTAATGTTACCATTTTCTGGATAAATAAATTGGTTGGAATGAAGTAATCTTTTTCTTAGAAAATTTATTTCACATTCAGGTGATGAAATATTCTTTTCAATTTTTCCTACGGAATGACTAATTTTCTCTTTCCGTGAAACCGTCACCATGTTGTTGCTAACCATCATGTGCAGCCACATATTAATTTTCTACCCTTGTCAACCATCCAAAATCAAGGTAACCATATTCTAAATAATATTGATATTATCTAAATGTGACTTCAAAATCACAATGACCAGTAGGGGGGTAATAAAATTATTAATATTAATTTAACTTAACTTTGGGGACACTTGATCCCTGGATCAAGTCTCCCCATACAATGGGGATCAAGTGTCCCTAATGTGCATGTGTTGGAAAAAGAATTGTTAAATCAAAAGTAATGAAACTGTATTGGATGCAAATAACATTTAAGCAGTAAGGAATGTTAGTATATTTTATCAATAAACTTTAGTAATTTAGTTATATTTAGCAAAAAATAAGAAACAAACTACCTACTCCAAAAGAAGTTTGACTATAAGAAATCAGAGATTCTTTTCTTACAACAAAAATAAAAATGGCTGAATGAAATTCTGTTGTCAGATCTGTTGATAAGGAATCACTTTATTAGTGTTGCAAGTTTCAGAGACTTAATTGCACTTTTTCTTTGGTTGTATACCTAGGAATCAAGTCTCCCCTACCGACTTAAGGTACTCTATGAAAGGGTACGGAAAGAGGTAATTCGATCCAGAACCCCCTGCCCAAACCTCAGCCATACAGTACATCTAAAAGACCGGCCACCACGACAGCAAATGGGGAGCGGCTCATGCAGCGACACACTCTTTTATAGGGGTTCGACCCGTCTTCGGAGATGGACCCTAAGAGCCACACAACCGTTACTATATCTCACTTATACGGCCGGTTCTCATCCCCATATTTGAGGTGCCTCTTAAATGGGAAACGGAAAGAGGTATCGGTGATTCGTACAGTATAGTGGAGCGGTAGGCAAACAAGTTGAGGGTAGTAACCATGAGCTGAATTGATTCACGGTTACTATGCCAACACGCACTAAAAATAATCTCCTAGGTTTAAAAAAATGTGGTTTTACCTGCAGTCTAGTCAGTCATAATCGAGTCAGTGTTCACTTCATTGAATAATAGATATACTAAACATAATTTAAATTAAATAAAAAGAAAGAAAATTATAGATAATAAACAGCAGATTTAGACATAAACGATGACAATACATCTTTAAGCTTACAAATGCAATAGCTTCAAGTGATTGCATCAACAGAAGTTTAAAACGATAATATTTAAAACACATAAAAAATAATTTAGAAAGTAAGAAATGTTCAAAAATGTGAAGAAATGAATGTGGAATCGAATGGCGAACTTTATCGAAGACCACTCACCATAAAGATTCCAAATTAGACAAGAGTTTCTGTCATATGCGTTACATTATCGAAGCCTGTCATTGTTACGTTGTACCGAAGCGTGTGCGTGTGAATGAATTAATTCTTGTTGAAGTACACTATCACCGTTTCCACAGGACATTGTTTCCAAAGACAAGAATAAAAAAATCTCCAGGAAAGTGAAGAAGAAGTCTCGACAGATCTTGCATCACACAAAGAAGCTGCTAGTGCATTCGAACTGGCTCTATGCTACGTAGAACAGCACGTTGTAGCTGTACCGACCTACGAAATGTTTATGCGGCGCAAGATCACATCGTCAATCAGGTTTAATTCCTTGCATCAAAAAGAAGATAATCGATTTTGTTTAAGGTGCTGTATTCATTCTTAAATACTAATAAAATTGTCTATTTTAAACTAGGAATAAACTTTATCTTTTTTTCTGATTCGTAATTGTTATTTTTCTTTCATTTTTAATAAACATTTTTCACAAAATTTTTTAAAAAGTTCGGATTCCTGGGGATCGGATTACTTAGGTTCTACTGCATTACTAAAAATTATTTTCCTTCTTGAGCAATTAAAATGTTCGTTAATTTAAAAAGTGTCCTTGTATCAATTTTTTTTAATAATCGACGATGTTATGGCAGGGAATGTGAATATGTAAATACGTATTGATAAGCGGTTTATAATTTTTGCTTTCCCTAGGGTTGAATGTGTTTTTATACTTTTACATCTGCACCTTTAAAAACACTCGTAAGCCTCTCTTGTCTTTTGTAAAACCTTTTTATTCAGGGCGTAATGGCATGAAAAACAAATGCTTTAAATAGTGCTATTCATGGGTTACTTTTTTAAATTTACCATTTTAATTATTTTCGATCACAAACAGGTATTTTCCCCCGTCGACATTTAAACCACTCTAAACCCTTTGGGTGAGTGGCCGACGTAGGTTTAAAAAAATGTTATTCAACTTATAAAATTTTATCTGTTTTGTTTTCAGTGTTTTTCTCATGTAACCTATTACATTTAAAGTTTTATTGTTTTCTATAATTTGTTTTGTTGTCCCAATGTGATATGGGGA
>BGPR01000064.1:1611930-1628435 GCA_013235015.1 Araneus ventricosus
GAGACCCATTATATTTTCTCAGTCGACCTTTAAAGCACTCTAAACCCTTTCAGTGAGTGGGCCGAGTTCGGTTGAAACCAGCTGGAGTGGCCTCCCCTAAAATTTCTCGTATACTTCTCAAAAATTTGTCATTTCTCCTCCCCCTGCGTGGATAAAGAATTCGAACCTCCTGTAACCTAGAATGCAATGACTATCAGAAGGTTTTTCATTATAGATTATAGCGATTGTAAAACATTTAGGTGAAGAATCAAATTCAAAGAGATGCGTATGTATTAAAACTTAGCAATATTTATTTTCTATCAAGCTCCGCTAATGCACGCACAGAGATTAATTACTTCCAGTACGCAAGTAAAAATTAGGTAAAGAATCAATTTCAAAGAGATGCGTACAGATTTTCCGCTCTTGGACGGCTCAAGGACAAACTGACGTAATTCGCTCATAGCTTTCGCATGCGCAGAAGATTGCTTCCAGTACGCATGCACGTGGAGATACAGATTCTTTTCAAAAGTAAATTATACAGACCGACATACAGTCAACCCTTTGACGGATTTAGCCCAAAATCTTATACGGACCTACATTCATGACGATACAACCGTGTACCAAATTTTATCCATCTAGCTATTCAAGTTTTTGAGTTATAGTGTTCACATTACCGCGGACATACAAGCAGACAGACTTCCCTTTGACAGATTTTGTCCAAAATTTGATAGAAACCTACAAATTATGTTTAAAAGAAAACATACCAAATTTCATCCCCGTAGCTCTAATAGTTTTCGAGTTATCGTGTTCACAGACAGACATAATTCCAAAATTATGTTTTTCGAACTCGGGGAGGTCTAAAACGCGGAGATTCGTCAAAATCTCGAGTTCGAATTTTTTGAAAATTACAATACTTTCTCTTTGTATACTTCGTATACGAGAAAGTAAAAAAGTATGTAGTCTATTCTCTAACAGTGTGCATGCACGCATTCTGTATCAACATATTTAAACACACGTCTACGAAAGTATAGGTATAAACTGTCGCATTGAGGAGCCTCCACTGGTAAGACGTACTTCCGTTCGTGACGCTCAACTTTTGTATGCTTTTCCCTATCCCGAAGCCTGCGTCAAGATGCTTCGCTACAAAAATCGTGTCAGAAATAACTATAATAAGCTAAAGATTGTCGAAAGTAAATTTAACTGCTGCAAATGAAGTAGCTCATTTGAAGTAGTTAGAGGAGGAGAAAATTTCCGAAGATAGAAACAGGGTTATCAATAAGAACAACAACAAATGCGCCGAAGGTCATGGTTGCACATTTGTAAAATTCATATAAAATAACTGTGGCAGATAGTCTCGACAATTTTAACTTTGCCCTAAACAAAACTATGCACATCCTTTTCGAACTAAATCGCCCTCCCAATCAGAATATAAAATTTCTCGCAAATTTCAAGAGATAATAGAGAACTTAAAAAGTAAAAATACGAACAAAATAAAAGATTGAAATAAAATAAAACATTTCATATCTTTCAGTATTGCTTTCCAACATTTTGCTTCTATGACTGAGGCTTATATCGATTATAAATAACTACTTAAAATTTAATATATCAGTATAACCACACTGTTTTCAAAGCTCGCTACCTAGCGGCCGTTGGAGGAAACGGCCAGTCCATGTTCTGGAGTTGACGATGAAGCGTGGTGTTCTCCCCCGAGTGATTGTATTTTATATGTCCTGAAGTGTTTTGGCCTTAATTGTTTGTCCTTGTATGTTGTGTCCTTTGGTGTTTGATTAAAAGTGTTTAAATACATCAAGACCCTTTCTTTGAACGTCTACTGTTATCCCTAGCAGGAATTAAATTATGGCTCCCAAATGGTTACGTCAGTATTTTTACTTTCTCGTATACGAGGTGTACAAAGAGAAAGTATCGTAATCGTCAAAAAATTCGACCTCGAGATTTTGACGAATCTCTACGTTTTAGACCTTCCTGAGTCCGAAAAACACAATTTTGGAATTATGTCTGTCTGTCTGTGAACACGATAACTCGAAAACTATTAGAGCTACGGGGATGAAATTTCGTATGTGGTTTTTAAACATAATTTGTAGGTTTCTATCAAATCTTGGACAAAATCCGTCAACGGGAAGTCTGTCTGTCTGTATGTCCGAAGTCATGTGAACACTATAACTCAAACACTTGAATAGCTAGATGGATAAAATTTGGTACACAGTTTTATCGTCATGAATGTAGGTCGGTATAAAATTTTGGACCAAATCCGTCAACGGATTGATTGTCTGCAGGTCTGTATAATCACATACTTGTTTTAATCCGCTTCTCCATGCGCATGCGTACTGGTTTACTTAAGCGCTATTTCCGTCTTGGCGAGCGTGACCTTGACGCGAAACAAGTGGATAAACATTGCATTCTGGGTTACGAGATGATACAGTAGATTCGAATTTTTTTATAATCGGGGAAAGTTAGGTTGCCATAATTGCCAAGCATTGATACGGGACGCTTAAATGCTAAATAAATAAATCACGAATAGAGTAACTACGTATTAGTTTATTTTACTCGGATAAAAAACATCAATGATCTTTAAGCAATCTTATAAAATGAACCCGTAGAAAAATAAAAAAAAAAGTTGCGAGGCTAATCCTTTTTTGCCCAGTTACACTTTAAAGCTGATTTTACTTTCTTAATTATATCATTTTCTTCTTTCACATAATTGGAAAATTGGGCGCAAGTCATTTTAAAATTGTAACGACACAGAGTTTAGGAAGAATACGGAGCACATAATAATACGGGAATGAGTAGTGAAATACGGTGACAGACCATTATATACGGGGCGTATGGCTACCCTAGGGAGAGGAAAAATGACACATTTCTGTGAAGTATACGAGAAAGTTTAGGGGAGACCACTCCCGCTGGTTTTATTAAATGAAACCCAAACAGAAAACGGCAAATTGCATCGATAGCTTCCTTAGTGGTATATGTTGGCGCCAAAACGGAATAAAGCCAACATTTCACTTTGGCGACGATTATGTTTCCGTAAACGGAAAAGAGCCCATCCAATAGAGGAATTAATGTCTTTATTATTAGAGAGGAGGACCATTCAGTCCACTCACTATTCATTGCTTTAGATTTCATTGCAGGCAAGTTACATTTTTATAACTTGAATTAATTTATTTCTTTGGATGAAAAATTCTGATGAGATGAATTTTAACACGTTCGTGGACAAAGTGGCATATGCCGCTCTGCTTGCTGGGACAAAGCGGTTAAGGGTGGTGCGAGTTTTTGACAAATTTTTAGATGAAGTCAAAATATAGATTTTCTGATTTCTCATCTCAAATCATACCGAAGTGTCTTGAATTGGTAATTAACCCTCTCATACCGAGCGAAGCGGTTTCGGGGGTCTAAAATTTCCCCCTTAACAGCGACGAAGACCGGTCTGAGGCGGTTGCCTTCGTTTGAGAGGTGGTGAGGTTCTGAGATTGCTTAGGACATAAGCGCGGTAGGAGGTCCACTTATCTCTGCCAACCACAGCTCATTTCCGTGCACCTTAAGGGAAGGTTAGAGCAGAGGGTGGTGTGGTGGAGAAAATGACCACACCGGTTGGGAGAGTCCAATTCATGATATTTCGACCCACAAAGTCCCCGTTTTAAAGGATCTAGATGTCTTGAATTGGTAATTAACCCTCTCGTACCGAGCGAGGTGGTTACGGCAGGTCTAAAATTTTTCCCTTAACAGCGACGACGGCCGGTATGAGGCGGTTGCATTCTTTTGAGAGGTGGTGAGGTTCTGAGATTGCTTAGGACATTAGCGCGGTAAGAGGTCCACTTATCTCTGCCAACCACAGCCCATTTCCGTGCGCCTTAGGGAAAGGTTATAGCAGAGGGTGATGTGGTGGGGAAAATGACAACACGGGTTGGGAGAGTCCAATTCATGTTGTTTCTTTTCCTGTTTGAAAGGATCTAGATGAAGAAAGTCGCCTCGGGATTAAAGAGTTAATTAATAAAATTAATTATAAAAAACAATTTCATCCAATAACCTAAATGAGTTTCTTTTCTTATAATAAGCTCAATCCGAAAGTTATTTTAGTGTACCACTACTAAAAAAAATGGTCATTTAAAAGATTAACCAAGAAATGGCACAACTGAAAAGTTTTTCCGCACTATAGTTCATCGGTGTAGTTAATCAGCAGATTGTCCAGATACGCTGCATATTACCTGAATTTCGAACTTAAGCAGTAATATATACAACTCTTCAGAAGAAATTAATTAAAAGATGGCACTTTATTTGCCTCCAAGAATAGAACAAAGAATTATACACTAAAACTACATAATTGTTTTCTGTAGAATATTTTTGATTGCACAAAACATTTCACGAAAAGAAACATAAATTAATCTACTTTTGTACACGAAAATTTTAGTATTCGAAAGGCAATTATTTAAAATAACTTATTTGAGTTTATTGTAAAAGAGCAGAAAGAACTATAATAAATGAGTTATCTCCTGCCTTAGTAAATTGATCGAAATCGTCCATCTTTTTTTTCGTTAATTACTTAGAAGCCGAATTAACGTTTTAGATCAAAAGCCTTCTTACTTTACTTTATCAAAAAGATTAATATTTGTAGTCAAAACGAGGAGTATTTTTAGATTATTTAGAGCACTCAGTCTTAATTATGCTTTTTATTTAAAGCTTAGGCTTGAAACTCTTCCAGAATGCAAGTAATTACTAAAATGAATGTAGAAATATTTTGTTTTGAATATATTGGAGTATATTAAAGGACACGGAATTTCGCCAAAGCATTTTTTAAAAATGGCTTTATTTTGTTCATAAGAAAATGAGCAAATTTTTTTGGTATGTATTTTAGAAGAAGCCTAAGTAGCTCGTTTTTTGCTGTTCGTAAAATATGGATTTAATGTAAGCTTCCTTTATGACTGTCAATTTTTTTTTAAAGTTTGTGTTGCTTTTATGTTTACTTTCTTAAGAATTTCTTAAGAAAGTAAACATAAAAACCTGAAATCTAATCTACAAATATTAAGGAAGACTGAATTGAGAAACTTTGTTTCAAAATGCCCAATTTGGCAGTAAATTTCTTTTAAAATATCACTTACTGGAAAAAAATTGCATGTTAATATGAAAGAAATAATATTATACACGAAATATATTAATCCTCGTTTCAGGCAGTAAACAGCTTTTGGCGTAAATTTCGATATGCTGCTTTGTGAAAATGCTGTCCATCTCAGCATTTTTTCAGTAACTTTTATTTAACTTGACTTCTTTCATTTTTGTGAAGACGGAATTTGTAATCGATTTTTCACTCACTTTTCGATGTGTTAGAGATTTGAAATTTTGTACACATGTGTGATATCGATGGCATTCCACTATTTTAATAATTCCAGGGCTTAATCTTCAGCTAATCAATTAATTCATTTAATTACATTATGTTGTCATACGAGTGGCGCCACCTGGAGTAAATGTACGAAAAATGATTTTAAGAATAAATAATATTTTTAATAATGAATTATAAATTATGGAGTAAAAATTTAAAAAAATAAAAATATATTGTTGCAAATAAACCTTTCTATGGATGTATGATGTAACAGTCCAACACGTAGATTAATGGAGGCTGAAAGTTTATTCAGAAATGTAAGGAAAATACGTAGCACAGGTAACAGGAAACGATAGATCTTGAACCGATTAGTAACGTATACAGACAACAATTCACAGGTAATAACAGTTCAGCACTTTGAGATTTATCAGCACAAACAATCAGCAAATTACTAATAACAGCACTTTCAAATGCGCTCAGCTCACCGGCTTCTTAGCTCGCACTGTAGCCGGAACTCCCAAGTCTTTCCAGTGGATCAACACACTCCTCTCTGATTGAAGTGCGGCCCTTTTATATTCTCCCCAACAGGTCGTGACGTCAGATGGTGTTTCCTCGTACATTCGAGGGTGTTTTCTAATAGGGATATCGAGAAAATGGTTGCATTTTCTTGAATCATCGATTTGTCGCCAAGGTCGCCAAAATGGTTGCCAAAGTCACGGGTCCCGGGATGGCCGCTGCCCGTCACTCCATGATTGCCCTTGTAAAACTCCCTCCCCAACTATAAGACTAGCGAGACAGGAAAGCGACATTTCATCTTTGTAACAATATAATGTACTAACAAAATTGTGTTTTATAAAATTTATTTCACACACTTATTATAAAAGTTTAAATATTTAACTTTCACTTAAAGCCACAAGTTTCTGTGAAGCTCCTCGTTTTCGATAAATGAAAGTCGATTTTTATTGGAGGAATAGTAACATTGTTAACAAATACCGGGTTTTTTAAAATTTCTTTTTGACATCGGTCATCCTTCCAAACTCCTAAAACTTCTTCGGAAAATCATTTACTAGGATGCTTGGATATCTTCATTTTCAATGGAGGTTTCACCATTTAGGCCAGAGGTTTTTAATCTGTGGTACGCTTAACCCTAGGGGTATGTGAAGGACGATTTAGGGGTACCTGAAATCAATGTTATTATTGGCGGAAACAAGAAATTATAAGGGATTGAAAAAGTTATAAGTTAAAGAGAATTTTATTTCTCCAGGTGAATGGTTGCTAGTTAATAAATATACCACTTGAACAATTGATTATTAAGAAGTGTAATTTTTAGCTATTCTTATAAGATAAAACGAAATAATTAGAACACTGATTTCATTCGCTTTGGCGTTGAACTAATACTATTGTATAAATGCAATAAAATGTAAAATCAAAAATAAGTTATGCAAATGTTAATAATTTGAGACATTTCATTTTTAAACTAACCTTAAGATTATTGATAAAAATTTCTTTGCATAGACGGATGGTTTTTTTTGTGGGGGGGGGGGGGCAGTGGGATATGATAGTAGGGTGTAAGTGAAAACAAAAAGGATAATCAAGGGGTACGCCAAGGAGAAAAGTTTGGAAACCCCCGATTTAGGGGGTTTCTGAAATAATGTAAGAAAGGGTAATGACAACAGGATTGGCGAATATGTTGGAAGAAATTGCATTCCCTGGATGCATCAAAAATTCCTGTCGAGCGACGAAACTTCATTGTAGCCTAATAGTAACGCGATAAAATGAAGCATCGTTTTAATTCATAATTTATATGTATCGCATTTGATATCATTTAATTCATTCTTTTCATTTGTCAATATCCTTTAATTCGCTCCTTTTATTTATAGATATCCTTTAGTACAATCTTTTCACATTTCATTTAATGATACCGTTCAATTCTTTGTTTTCGTTTGAAGCTAACATTTCATACATTCTTCTCACAATCCATTTGATGATACCATTTAATTCCTTCTTTTCGCGTTCTATTTCATGATATTATTTAGTTCATTCTTTTCGCTTGATGATATCGTTTACTTCATTCTTTTCATTTGTCAATATCCTTTAATTCGCTCCTTTTACTTGTAGATATCCTTTAGTACAATCTTTTCGCATTTCATTAATTTCATTATCACCCTATTAAAAACATGAAATGAATGCAATAAAATTACATTTAAGAAAAGGGAAAGTTATCGTACGGAAAGCAATACCGTATGACGAAAAATAGAATTTGAACTGACGGTCTTAAACCGTTTATGGCTGGAGCGGAAAACGGTGAAAAACCGTTTTGTCAACAAAACAGCTTTAAACCGTCAAATATACGGAAAAAGTCCGGAAAAAAAAACGGATATGTTTTACAGTGTACAATAAATCTATAAAATGTAACATAGGTGCATAGTAATTATTAGAATTTTTAGTATGATAGAAATTTAAATTTTTCCTTCAGTAATCTCAGTTCTCCTGTTTCAAGATATTAATTCAGAAAATTAGTTTTAGCAATTTTTAAATATTATTTATTTTATTAATTCTAACATTAACCGGATGAATAACCAACAAACACTTAACTTATTCCATTAATTTAAGTCTAAAGAATTTGCCGATAGAAAAAAGTTATTTCATGTATAATCCTTCACATGACTGCTTTTGTAACGAATCGATCTTTTTTTTTTTTTCTGGATTTCAAAGAAAAATGAAATATTCAAATAAAAATAAATGATGAGAGAAATTCATTTAAATCATTAAATGAAAATATGATATACTTTGAGAGTTTATTAAGAATTATACAATATATAGTGAATAAAAAAAACTAATATGCAGTGTGAATACGAAGAGCGCTATATATTTAAATGTTGATTTTTTAATACATGTGTTCAACTTTTTTGAATAAAACCACATACTTAGATAAATATTAATATATATATATAAAGAGAAAGAATACTCAATTACTTCCGGAATCAGTTTCCATAGTGATATTAAGAAATCACAAGCCTTCAAGGCAGAAGTTATTTTAAGAAAATTCTATTCATAAATTCCACATTCTGTGTACAAAGGAACTTTTAGGTATTAAAATTCTCTTCACTCATGAAAAAATTATGAAGACGCTTTTTCTGAGAACTCTTTTATTCCAAGGATAAGACAAAAGATCTCAACTAGTGATTCTCTGTTCATAGTTAATCATCTTTAAAACATTTTATAATTAAAGGTTCTTTAGTTTATATAATGAATAAAATAATCGCATCGGTATGAATTTCTCTAGAAGGTATTTGATTTTATTAAGTTCATGTAATTTATTGTTCACCGTAGTATTTCATATTGCAGTTATTATAAATAATGTAATCTTTAAAAATGCTTTAGTTAGTAAATGTTAGAGCTTTCCAAGTAATTAGATTTTCAAAAATCATTTCATTCGGGCATTTCATTTCATTCATCATAATTTTGAAATTTCATATTTTAAAAAGATAACATTGCTAAAATTAACGCTTTTGAAATAGACATTACATAATAAAATTTGTTGTGTATTCAAAGGGAATCACATTTCATTCACATTCATTCACTCACAATCATTTCTTTCATTCATTCACATTCGTTTCATTCATTCACATTCATCTCATTCATTCACATTCATCTCATTCATTCATTCATTCACTCATTGACATTCATCTCATTCATTCACTCATTCACATTCATTTCATTCCTCACACTTTTGCAATTTCATATTTAAAAAATAATATTGCTAAAAGTAACGCTTTTGAAATAATCATTGCATAATAAAATTTGTTGTGTATTCAAATGGAATCATTTCTTAAACATTATAATCATTAGATGCGTTTGAATTACAAGGTGGTTATGAGAGAATACCCTATCTTTAAAAAGTTAACAAATGTATCAAACTTAACTGCCCAGTCATCTCAAAACATTTGTACAAATGCCATAAATTCTATCCACCTCTTTCCACTAAATTGTGTCACGCTGATACATTCTAATTTAATTTTACTTTCGGATGGAAGAAATCTCAAAACATCTTTTTATAATCAAGAATATGGGAGAGAAGTAGGAAAGTGCTTTCACCAAATTTCAAGTCATTTACATCTAAGGTTTAAGGATCCATTTCGACTGGATGTCATGTTGCCTATTCTTAGCTTCCCTCTTACGCAATAAATCTTATCCCACAAGGGATAATTCAGATTTAAGCAAGTGAAACCGCCTACATTTGTATTAAATAGCAAACACATTCAACCCTCTCACACCGAGCGAGGCAGTCTCGGGCGGTCTAAAAATTTTCCCTTACCAACGACGTAGGCCGGTCTGAGGCGGTTGGCTTCTTTTGAGAGGAAAGGAGGTGAGGTTCCGAGAACGCTTGGGTGATGAGCGCGGTAAAGGGTCCAATTATCCTTGCCAACCACAGCGTATTTCCGTGAGCCTTAAGGGAAGATTGTAGCAGGGTGTGGGGTAAATGACAACCCAGGTTGGGAGAGTCTAATTCATGTAGCTTCCTCCCAAAAAGTCCGATTTTAAAGGAGCTAAAATAAAAAGTTGCCTCGGAATTAAAGAGCCATTACAGAGGCATCTACGCGTGTATGTGTAAAAGATTTCTTTTTATATATTTAATGCATTATTAATTTGGTTACGAACAGGCACAAACGCGCAGAAGCACACAAAGGAAGACTGCTGAAAAGCTAAAATGCTGCGAAACATCTACTGATTAGTATCGTTTAAAAGTTCGTGAAATTTCAACGAAACATCGCGTAGTAACTAAACTAACGTCATTGGATGTTTCAGTGCATGTTAAAAGCTACGAAATAACATCGGAAGTAAGAAGTCTACCTTGACCAAAAAAAAGCAATATTTTCTTAACTTTAAAAGTGGTAAAAACACGTGAATAAATCGATTTGATGAAACAATAAATTGGCTTAAGTTTGATTTTATAACAATGAAAACGTTATCATAATTTGAGTTTAAAATGAATTTTGAAATCTTAACTACAGAAACAGAAAATATTTTACAGCAATTAGATTGGTATCATTAAAAAAGAGGGGTATTGAGGTGATGTAAAAATAATTTTCGTATCATAAGTTTTTCAGAAGTTATTGGCGAAAACCTTCTGAAAATAGCTTAATTTTCGTTATTTAATTAAATAAATAGAAATCCAATTCGAATTTGAAAATAATTTTTACGGCGTTAGCTCCTTCTTGGAATAATCCATCACTGTATCAAATTTGGTCTTTATATGTCTAATGGTGTGGACGTGCATAAAGAACCAAAAAACGAACAAACACACACACTTTCCTCTTTTATATAGAATATATATAAAATAATATCGTGGTTGTAGTCATTAAAAAGCCGAGTTATATTCTAATTTTCTTTTATTATGGGAGAGTGACGGAATGTTCGTACATCTTGGTTTAAGTTTCAAGTCAAAAGCGAACAGAAAATCCCTGCATTTTCTCAGGTAGGGATTTAACATATAGACACGTGATCAAAGTGAAGGGAATAATAGCTATTTTTAGTACATTACGTAAGTGTCTTAGGGAAAAGTATGGCGGCAATAAGTCGCTGATTTCGCGATTTATGTGGGCGCGTGGAAGTAATTAGAATATTCTTTTAGTAATAAATATGCAAAAACGCGGGATTTAATATACCTCCAGCGTGGGAAATAAAACGAAACTGTAGTTCAAGAAATGTAATTTCGGTATACATTAAGACTTTAAAATATATAATATTAGAATTTAAAGCAAAATTAAGCGAGATTATTACATATATTTAGTATTTTAGTCTGGTTGTTAATTTTTTAGTGTTTACTGCTTATGTCGAATTATGTAAGATTTCGCATGTTTATTATGAATTATTTTATATATAATATAATATACAATATTAATCTTCTCAGATGCCCACCATACAATGTCCCAGTCTCCTTGACATGTAACCCAATTTTAAATTTACGAAATATCATCCAATCAGATTCCGACTTCAGTTTATTTGGAGTGATTCCTCGAAAATAGGAAAATCTTGCATAAAGCAAGAAGTTCCGCCTCAGAGTTATTGGATGTAAGAAGAAATAACATCCATCATATCCGGGACTACATATCGCGCGGAGCTGTCAAAAGATCACTGCGTCATTCGGCGGACTTCTTGAAAAACTCCTCAAAACCGCCTGTCACACTGCAAGTCGAGAAATATTATAAAGTTCTCAAAGTGACCCCCACTCGGAGATCCAATAACATTTCCTCTATTCGCTGAATATATATTTCTTGATGGGAAATGACCGATTCCTCCCTTGAAAAATTTATTTTTGTATATCGAGTGGAAAATATTTACATATCTCTTGAGAGTCAAGGGAGAAATATGGCCTCCGACTGGACCATGAATGTTCTTTCGCCTTATTTATTTTCATGAAAAAATAACAAATAAAGCTAAAGTATGATTGGTTGTTGGAAGCTCGCTAGCCACAAGCTGGATGACGTAAATGTCCGTAACAATAATAATTCGCTTTTGCGAATTTAGAATGGCTATTTATGAGGCCCATCCATTTGAGTTAGTTTGTATTCGCAATAAATATTGATTATGAAGACATGTAAAACATTTCGTGAATGGTTGGGGTTTCGTTTCGAAACGGCTTACTTAAAATAATTGCGTTGATGGCCTGTTATTTTTTGTATGGAAGTTAGTTCTTAGATGGCTACGCATGGCCAAGAAAGTTTTTCGAATATCGGTAATAGGGTCATTGAAAATAAAGCAGTTAATAGCAATCAAATAATTGCAGTGATTTAATACACAAGATTCTTTCAGAGAAATATAGTCTCACGGGTCAAGAAATTATAATATTATCTTACGCGTAAAATATGGCGTCGTTTACAGTCTATAATGTATGACATAAATGGTCACTAAGGATTTACATTGCATCTCCTTTGGCATTTCTTATAAATGAGGCATAGACATACACTCACATTTGAATTTTGATAAATATTCTCAAGTTACCTTGATATTATATTTTTTAAAAAGTACAGAAAAACTTCAGTAACCGGATATATCAAAATAACAGCACTTTTAAAGTTAAAAATTTTAAATCAATATTTATATCTACGAGGTAAAAATAGTGAAAGTTAGTGATATTGATGCGGAGGCTTGAGTGGATGCCTTTAGTGTGGTTATATTTGGAAGATTAAAATTAAAACTGAACCAAGTTTATAAGATTCATTTCTGAGAAAACAAATATCAAAGTTAATTAGCTGCATTTGAAATAGTAGTGGACTTTTAATTGTTCTTGCTGTCTAGTGGATGGTCTACCACGTGCTGTTGGCATCTTCTGAATGGCATCAGGCACAGGGGCAGCGTTCTGTCTAGCGGATGGCTGCAAACTGAACTATAGACTTGAATCATTATTACACAGAAAATATAATATTTCGACACGATTGGGGCAAAATGGGCAAAACAAGAACTTTGATCACTTTAACCTTCGGTTAGGTGCAGTGGAAATGCTGACATTGACTGCAGCAGACGCGACCAAACAATTCTTACTCGCTTTCTTAGTGGACATATCAGAAGTTTGACTTTCTCTGATCATTCTAAGTGTTTTGAGAGACTGCAGAACAAGCTACACCTGATCATATTCTTGGATGCCTGGGGCTTTCCTAACAATATTTTGTTTCCAATCCTCTATTGACTTTGGATTTCTTCAGGGCGCACAGTCTCATGGACCTGATATAGCTCTGCTGATCTTCGGGCATCATCATCAACAACAACAACAACAAATGCTGACACGTTCGGGCGCAACTCATCTGTGAGATTAAAAGTTAAATTTTTGTGTAGGCTTAAGGAAAAACTTATCAAACTGAATTATTCGGTCATACAAAGCAATAGTTGCGTTTTTAAGTAACTTTTTTGTATTTCCTTGCAATTTCAACAAGAAAAATGTCCAGAAATTCAGGAGGGAGTTGTTGTTTGTTTTCCCGTAAGGTTCCTTGACAATGACAACTGTTGTCGTTGAGAGCCTGAAATAATTCGACATTTCCGAAACAATATATCGGAAATAACAATTAATATCATTAAATTAGTGGCTGGGACACAAATATACGAACTTTTACAGGTATATAAAAAGAAATATTGAGAAAAATTTGGCAAATCATAAATACATACACAATCGGGGCAACTAATCTACCAGATTAACGTGCCCTTCACGTACATCAAAAGAGCACTAGGGAAAAAACCCCGATACCCTAAGTATGAGTGGTAGGGAGTCAGGAAATTACTAGAGGTTCCACTCTTTTCTCGGTAAAACCCGCACTTAGGCACAAAAAAATATGGGTGTTTCATCTCACAGATTAGATGCGCCCGACGGAAGGTTAACACTGGACCCTTAATCCCGTTTTCAAGAAACACGAAGGCGCTTTTGGCACTGCCTCTTAATTCTGGACCAGATGACCAGGACGATACCTGGGATGGCAGCCCCTCACCTATCTCTTCTCGTCCGTTTGACCCACGACATCATGTACCTGATGCAGGCCCACATACACGATTGAACTTCGATGGCAAGAGATTTCGAACTGCAACCCTGCGGCCCCGATGCCGAGACTTTACCCACTTTGCCCTGTTTTAGGAATCAAACTGATGGGGCGAAGGTACAGGATAAAGACGACACGCAGACCAAGAAAGTTCCCAAGGCATTATTTTGTCGCTTAACAAACAACACGTCATATCTCAATTTTGGAAATTTTAAAGAGGGGGAAAACACTGAATTTTTCACAAACAGTAACGAATATGTTTGAATTTTTTTTAACATCTGGTTGGAACATGTGGTTTCGTGTTTATATCAGATGTTAAAAATATTCAGGAATATTCGCTGTTGATTTTAAAATTAGAGTATTCTCTTCCTCTTCGAACTTTCAAAAAATTAAGATATGTGGTGTTGCACTCTTCTTGGCTTGAGAGCTTACTTTCATACTTTTTCAACAGAAAGTGAGTTCATTGCGTTGGAAGTGACGTAATCTCCATAAAGTTCATGAAGCCAGTAGAAAAAGGTTGACAGTTTGAAGTCTTTCTAGAAAATTCTTTTTGTCGCCAAATTTGCCACCAAGTCACCAAAATGGTCGCCAAATTTGTTGCCAAGGTCGCTAAAATTATCGCCAAGTCCCCAAGGTTGTCGCCAAGATTAGCATCTCACAGAATCAACTTTATAGCTTTGTAACAGTATCCTTAAAAGTCTTTTCTGTAAATAGACATACTTTACTGTTTTCAACCTTTCAATGTGGTAATTACCATCTTTATATTTTAATATGAAATCTTCATTAACAAACATTTAGAGTGGGAATTGTATTTTTCCCGTCTAGCTTAATATCATAAGTTTAATAATATTTTTGCACTCGCCGAATGAGCTTATTTAAATAAATGCAAAGTCAGCAGAAAGGTTTTGAAGGATAGCCAAAGACCTTGAATGATTACGTGTGTCTGCTAAATACGTGATGCGTAGGAGTATCTCTCTCCGTTAGAACGGAGTGAAATACTCCTACTCATCACGGCTCTTGGATTTGCAATGGAATAGACGTGCGGTCGAGGAAGGCGTAACGAGCTACGGGGTTTTTTCCCCTAGTAGCAGCGGCGATGGGCGATAGCTAATATTCTTTGAACGTAATGCAAGTTAATATTTCTCTCATAGTGCTAATTAAGTAACTAATAATGTCTAAACCCTAAATCTCTCTCATGTCAAATATGTAAATATCTCATCCTTGTAAACAGTCTCACACTTATATGTTTTTCTTTAATAAACTTAATTAGAATCTAAACTGAGTTCTCTTCAATTGTCTTCTTGTGTTCTCATTTAGGTTCACAGGTAAATAATTTTCCTTTCCCATGTGGACTGGTTTAGGGTGATAGTCTTGAAATTTATTTCCCTCGAATCCAGACCCCACATTCATGTGCAATATTTTGTATTTTTTTGTTATATTTTTATGTATTTTGTATTATGCCATAAAAAACCAGCAAATAATTTCTTATCCATCGACTAAGAGACCTTTTATGAAAGAGCAGGAGAAATATTCAGGGATAAAAGGATTAAAGTAGGGCAATGGAGTCAATTCATGATCACCAAAAAGTGCACCAAATTCGGAATCTATTTGCGTATTTTACTTGAACAAAATGGATTTGACGTCACAGCACGAAAGTATCTAAAATCATATCATAATTTTACTAACTCATTTAAAGTCTAATTCACTTTATATTACAGAATATTTATCAACAGTTTTTCTAGCGAAGAAATAATGAAGCAGTGCATCTCAGAACAATTTTTTTAGAAAAATATACAAGATAAAATCCAACATATATCATTCAGTATTATTAAATAATGACTTCGACTGCGCTGTAAAAAGAAATTTGTCAAATGGACGATAAGTCTAAGCATTTTGAAAAATGTAGCTACTTTATTCGGCGTTCTATAGTCGGGAAATTAAATTTTTAATTGTAGAAAGTTCTGGCTGTAGAACAATTAAGGCCGTTAATGGCTTCAAGAAGACATAAATCCATTATCCGAGCAATGCGTCAATTATTAAATCATCGCGAATGCACTCGCGCGTTAAATGCAAATTATGCGTCAAGTAATCTAATATTGACTCTAGATAACGTCAATTTTCCGGAAAGGCTTTAAAACGAAAGTCAAAGAAGTAGGCCACTTCGAAAGACTCGTTAAGAATTTTCAAAATTTATATGCGAGATAAATTATTTTAAACGAACGCACGTAGGTCATCACATGTACCCGATGTCATTGTACATGTCCTGAAATAACTGATATTTCTGGTAGTTATCGATGATAACATAATTTCAATATACTTTCAGTGAAATATTGATAACGTCGTGTAGGTTAAAACTGATTTCCTCTTTTATTTAATTTAGATCTTTAAAGATATTATGAATGGTTGAGACGAGTTGAGGTAGACTGTTTAGTGTAGATATATTTGCGCACTGTTTTGTAGCAACACGAGGTATATATATATATTTGGCACTAACCGGTCAGATGACGAGGATGTCACTTGGTACGGCATCTCACCTCCAAACGTCTACGTCACACCAGTGGAAGGTATCGGATTTAATTCGTGGCTGGTTCACATATATACTACGATTTTTTGGTGAAATCGGGTTTTGAGCATAGAACCATCCGACTCTGAAACCGAGACCTTACTAC
>BGPR01000064.1:1644545-1664454 GCA_013235015.1 Araneus ventricosus
ATGAAAAAAATCATTTGGTCATAAAAGAAATTAATTTTAAAATATCGTTTGGCTGAAAAAGAAATTAAAAATATAGTTTGGCATAATTCCTTTCTAAAGATTATAAAAATAGTATGGCACCGATATATTTGTCTTTTGCTAACGTTGCCTAGCAACGGAAAAGAATAATGAGGTTTTGAATATGGAATTCGATGTAACGTTTGTGATGTAAGAGTATATGTTTGTTTTACATGTTTGTGCTGTGGAAGACGTCCAATAAACATATTTTTGATAAAGAAGGCTCTACGATTCTTCATATTATGCTAAAATACATTACAATGCTAATAAATTAGAATGAATTTTAATGAATTCGAATGCGTCTCTGCGCTTATTGGCAATTCACAAGACCGATTATTGGACCTAGAAATACCAAATTTGGCTTCTGTGGGGCATGGTGCAAAAAAGTTTGGGAAACACTGATCAATTGAGAATCAAACCGTCCCATTCGAAGACAAATTGAGCCCCTGAGTCATTGCGATTTGGTGAAATCTTACTTAATACCAGAATATCGATATATTATACAGCAATATTTAACTAATCTATTAACTGTTTTGAAAGTGTTACCTTTGCACGCAAAATAGAACAAAGTTTAAGTCTATATGTCTAAGTATAATGTTTAAGAGGAGAAAACTGAATCTTAGCTTTCTAATCACTTAAATTAAACAGAAAATCTAGTTCTGTATAAACACTAAAATGCTTTTAACAGAGAATCGGATGCATGCATAAAGCAAACAAGCAAGCAGGCTTTTCGGAGAGAATTTTCTTCACAAACGCCTTAAGTGCTGAAATAATTTTATAGTTAATGTGGTTTTCCGTAAGGAGCTAATTCTGTTTCGGGACATCAGCACATTATTATGAAAGGAAGAACAATAATTTTGACGAGATTGATTCAGAGTCTAGACTAGCAGCAGATATTTATTAATAGTGAATATCAACATGACGAAATTTCATCGAGTAAACTTAATAGTAATTTAATTCTCTGAAGCATGCGATGTGTTTAAGCAAAACTCGCTTAAAACGCTTTAATGAGACTAATGGAAAGCTTAATAAGATTTTTCTGCGCAATATTTGCAAATTTCTAGTGAAATAGTGGGCTTCAATAATATTGCCATTCCTTACCGCGTATTCTATGTTTCATTTTGTGTAAGAATCTAAAGAATTTGATTACATTTTCCCCTTATTAACTTTTGAGAGTGATATATTCGTGCATAATAAACTTTTCCAGGAATAATAGAATGCAAGAAATAATTGCGTACTATATTGCTTGTAGCTGTCCCAGCGGTAATGTTTGAAACGAATCGGAATTTTAAAACAAATAAGAGAGATGAAAAGATTTTAATGATATATATTGAAATTACATAGTAAGCAATTAATGATAAAGGTATTCGGATTGACCGCCTTCATTAACAAGGACAGCAGTGAGGCGGTTCTGGAATCCATCCACCACGCGTGAGTCTTTTGTCCAACCAGTTCTTGTTGCGAAACTCCTCCTCCCATGCCCGTTGCACTGCCTTAACATTTTCATGCCATTTGGACATTTTGAGCGCAAAGAACACTCGAATATTTGTTGAATATTTATTCATTTTCGTTTGTTTCAATCACAACTGAACAACAGACTTAAATTCACCGATCGCGAACGAAACACACGCCTATTCAATTGCCCGTTCTAATGATCATGCGCACTAAGTTTGATCTCACTTGCTCGCAGCTAGCGCCATCTGTTATTGTTTTTCAAACATTACCCGCTGGCATTACCAATATAATTGTATTATTCTGTTAGGTGGTGTGTTGAGGCATTTCAGAATATAAGACAGCAGTCGTTGGTAACGGAAGACCAGCTCTTACTTCACTTTATAATTTTAAATGATATGTTTAAGATTATGTTAGGCACTTTAGAGACACTTTAGATATAACCAAGCCAAGATGAAAGTCGAGAAAAATGCAACGCGCAAGTCACCGGTGACATTTTAAGCAAAAAAGAAAGGATTGCTACGCGTCTGAATTATGAATACAGAGGGAAAGGCAGAATCCCCGAAAAACAGTGAAGATCTCGTGCCTCTGCACGTTACAGTAGAAGTGTGTTTTAGCGATTAAGAATTAAACAGCGCTAAAAGGAATTAATTTTAAAGGTGAGAAAAATTCTAAATGATTACATATACTATACACGACTTATTCTATAAGGATGGTAGAGTTGTTGCATCAGTAGACGGTTTCACTCTCTGTATGTTCTAATAAAGATGCTATATCATTAGAACCGTTTCCTGTAGACTAGCAACAAATATTGTACCAATATAATTTTTCGTCTCCGCACGTACTTGATAGACGGAACAATACAACTTTTGCTCTTCATATGGGCTGGTTTAGACTTATCAATGCATTTTTTCCTCTCCGTATTTGTTAGTACAAAAGTACTAATATTTTTTTCTTCTCTGAAAGAGCTGTGTACCGTTCTGCCCTCTTAATTACCCGCTAGCGCATTCCAATAGAGCCGAGACGGAAAACTAAATTCTTTCGCTCGAAACTGTTCTTCCTACCCCAAGGGAAAAGAAGCTAAGTGAGACTTTGGCGTCTACAGGCGAGTGATAAGAGTGTGTTCTGACCGGATCCTGGAAAAATGAGATCGAACTGTCTTCAGAGGCTATATTTAAACAAATGAAATGTTATACCACTTGTAAATAGTGTGCATAATGTACAAAGGGCTTTGAATCTAAATAAAATTAAATGTTTTAAAATTTGAATCGAGCGTCTGTTCATCACAGCTGGTACAATTGTACTATTAATTCTTTTTCCTCCCCGGACGTGCTGGTACAGATATTGTACCGGTAAAATTTTTCCACCTTACGAGTTGCTAAAAATGCTGAACCAATTTAATTTTTCCTCTCCATATAAACTGATATAGATGTTTTACCAGTAGTATTTTGCCGAATTCGGACTGGTACTGGTCTTTTACCAGTAGAATTTTTTCGATTCAGTAGGGTTTAGTAAAAACGCTCTACCAGTATAACGCCACTTAACAAGTAACACCACCCATCTCAATTTTTAGAAATTTCAAAGAGGAAGAAAATATTCAATTTTTCTCAACCAATTCCGAATGTTTTTGAATATTTTTAACATCTGATTTAAACATCAGGCCGCTCGTTCCTACCAGATAGATAAAAAAAATTAGAAATATTCATTATTAGTTGCAAAAAAATTGAGTATTTTCTTCCTTTTAAAATTTCAAAAAATTGAGATAGGCGATTTTGTTAAGCGACGATAATCTTTTCATGGCCATATAAATGGTAAAAATGCTATAACCAGAAGTTTTCTTTCCTCTTCGTACGGGACAGTGCACAGTTCGTGTGGTTCCAGATGCTAAGAAGCTAATCTGTCTGTGATCTAATCATTCTGATGATAGTTTACTCTTATTACTTATTAGATAGCCCATGTATAATCGCTAGAATTTCTGCAAATGAGAGAAAAAATAACCATAAAGGTCATCGAAAGGGACCAGATATATCTTTCATAGATAAGAAACTAACGAGACAGCATCTTTTTCTTGTTTCTTCATTAAAATACCATTTTTACTGGAGGATCTTTATTATCGTCTAAAAGCATAAATCTAAAAGTATAAATCATGACTCAAAAGTATAAATCATGACTCTGTATGAATCACCATTTTTCCCTTGTATTGATAGACATATCTTCTTTTCGTTTTCAGTTAGTTAGAGTTAAAAGTTAAGAGTTTTGAAAGAATCATTAATGTGAAAATTCATTATTTCTGAATGAAAAACAGACGTAGATAGAAGTAACTGAATCATTGATGCTTTGTTTGGTAATTCAAAACTCTTCCGAAAGCTCATTACCAACAGATTATTAATTATCAAGATCAGTTCAAAGTCCTTCAAAAATCTCATTATCAATTGTTTTACTATCCACTATGGCACTTTCAATTCAGTCGTTTCTCTCTATATAGGGATATATTCTGTAAATTTAAGATAATATTACGCAAATTTGAAAATGCTCTTCAGAACAAAGGTTTTTTTCATATAAGTATCTCTATAAAAAGCTAAATTTCTAGCGATATTTTAGTACGGCAATAAAAATATCAATAAAGTTATATAACTCAAAACAATAAATGTTTCAAATTCATACGCAATCTAACCAAAAATATCAATTAAATAATTGCGTCGCACAGAAGCCAAAGCCTTTTCTGATGTCTTCTGGTTTTTGTTAATTTTGATGGAATTAACAACAATATTTTTAGTTATTAAGAAATTCACTCGTTGCGTCATCACAAGACTTTATATATTTTCACTTAATAAATTGATAAACCAAATATTTAAAAAATTATTGCATTTAAAAACATGAATTTTCTGGATTTTTTTTCTGGACTTATCAGCATTGGCTTCTGAACGATTCAATTAGCAAATGAAATATAAAAACAATCCGGTATAAATACCATTTAACGGCCTTTTACTCCGAAACAAACTGATATTGATCGAGTCTGTGTAAAAATGAAAAGAAATTGAATGTTATATTATTTTGAAAGATAAATATTTCTTATAAAGTTTATTTCAGAAACTTTATACTATGTTATCAAAAACGGGAAACTTAAATGGTTTAAGTGATTGATTGTGGAATAACCGAACGTGATAAGATTCTTCTACAAAATAATAGGATATAAAACCTAATGATATAACAGTCTGGAATATTTAAAGGGTTAGAACCATACATTTTGTATAAACCGTCCACATTAGAGATTCTTGCGTGCATCAGCGCAATATGTATTTAGAGAAAGAAATTAAATTTTATAGGGAAAAGAAAAACTCTACCGGAAATAAAACGCATGAGGATTTAAAGAAGGGCTTATGAACAGAGATTATGCAAGAAAGTTTATGATACTTTAATTTGAGAGGGAAGTTATAAAAAATGTCCAGAAATAATACCATAAATATACATCCCGCAACGCCTAAGCATCCGGATTACTTGAATGAACAAATCTCGGCGACGACTAGTGCTATGGTCAGTTACAAAATAGTCTACAATGAAATCCTTTATGTAAGTAGTTTTTCCAGAACGTAATTTATACTTCACATGGAATTCAAAAATCAATCAATGGTTTAATTATTTAAATTTTGGAATGGAACTTTGGCGTGGAATGGAATCGCGTTTCTTAAAATCAGATTTTGAAAGCAGTAAAAAGAAATTAGAAATTGAGAATTATGTTTTAACATGCTTCTGTTAATTTCACTTTGCAAATTTTTCTTAGCCACCAACGCTTAAAATTAGCATTCGTAGACACATATAGTGTGATAAAAAATTCATTTTGTCTTACTTTGCAACTCTTTCCAATTCAAATTAGTTCAAATATTTTTGGAGCAGCCTGTATAGGGAATAATTTTATAAATTGTTCGGAAACCTGTACGATGAAGACCTAATTACAGATTTTCAGCTAAATCGCGGGAAAAATATTCTTCGACATTCATTGAAAGAGGATCTATTCGAAATGGAATAAAAAACAATTTAAAAACCAACCTTTGTTAGTATACTACAAATTATTTTTTATACTCTAATTTTTAATTTATAATTCAATATTATAAAGATTGCGGAATAGTAAAATCAATTTTTCTTCTGAAATAAACTACAAGCCTGGGCAAACTCTTAAGGCATTAAACTAATCTATAAACTGACCAATGCGATTCTGAAAAATATTATAATTTTCATCGAGAATACACAGCTGTAAAATATTTCAAAATTGTAGCAGTCGGGAAGTGAGTGGGAAATCAATTCTACCTTTGTAAACGTGAAACAAGCCAAGTTAAATAAAAGTGTACAAAAACAAATTTTGCTGTTTGCGTTATAGGTTCCTACGTGAGCGAACTCATTTGAAACTTGGGAAATCCAATGAATAAGAAATACCGTTATAGGTTCCTACGTGAGCGAACTCACTTGAAGCATGAGAAATTCAATGAAAAGAAATATCGTTATAGGTTCCTACGTGAGCGAACTCACTTGAAACATGAGAAATTCAATGAACAAGAAATATCGTTATAGGTTTCCTACATGAGCGAACTCATTTGAAACATGAGAAATTCAATGAACAAGAAATATCGTTATAAGGCTCCTACGTGAGCGAACTCATTTGAAACATAGGAAATCCAATGAATAAGAAATATATTTTATGAAAACCATTAAAAATTAAAAAATTAACTAATATACAAGTGATTTTTTCAAACTAGAGACCTGTTTGTTGTTACTAATCTCTCTCTGTCTAGCGGCAGCTAGACACCATCCATGAGCCCACTCACCCTCAAGAAATCGAGAGCAATTAAAGGATCCGTCTCGAAAGTCACCCTAGATAGGCGAAGACAAGAGAGGATGTGCTCTGGGGACGCACTCGCTACTCCACACTTTGCGCATACTGGAAAAACTTTGTTACCGTGGCTAAAGGAGCAACTCCTCAAGTGACCGCTGACAAATCTGGACAGCGTCGTCTGGTCGGCTCTGTCACAGGCAAGGTCAATGGAGCCACCAGGACTGCTCCGCTTATACCAATCATGGCATGGAGGGACCCTCCGCGTCTTTAAATCTTTGTTTATTCTGATGGAATAAATCTCGTCGAATGTTAAGGAGGGGGTTGAACACAAAGGTTCAGCCGTGCCCTGCTTCGCCAAATTGTTAGCAACCTCCTTTCCATAAATATCCACGTGGGAGGGTATCCATTGGAGGTGCACCTCATGATCCACACCTATATGTCAAAGTAATTTGAGTATAGATATGCCAGTACGATCGCCTACGTTGTTCCAGTCTTCAAGTGTTGTATTGAACTTCGACTGTCTGATAATATCCATACCGCCCCTTAGTTGTTTTCATTCAAAATGGCCTCGAGTCCGGCCTCAATAGCCAACAGTTCACTTCTAAACACCGAGTAATTGACCGGGTTTCTCAATTTAATTTTTCTGACTTCTCTGGGAGTCTTAATATATATCCCACTCCCGGATTGATTTTCTTCATTTTTGCTCCCATCTGTGTAAATCTGGATATCCACTCCAGGGATTTCGTTGACTAACTAGAGAGCCATCTGCTTCATGAGAGCCGGAACTGTATCAGCTTTGTTTACGGCCTGCTGTAGTTCTGTATGGAAGAATACTCTCAATAGTCCTTCCGATGGATCAATACAATTTTTTAGGGAGTGACATTCAACCTCCCGGCTAATTAGATTCAACTCTGTAGCTAGGCTCATAAGACTGTTTTTCTTCAACCTTTGGTTGCTCTTCCACCCTCGTAAAAACAACGAGGTGCGATTGTGAGAATCGTAGCTTATAAGTTTGTTAAAATATTTCTCCAAGCCAGCTCCTCCTCTGAATCTCAGTGGCTGCAAATCTGCCTCATACAACAATTTTATTTGGAGAACTGTTTCTCAATCCTGTGATGATGCGAGCCGCACTCAGCTGCACTCTTTCTAGCTTCTGTAAGTTGGAATCAGAAGCGCAAAAATAAACAGGCAATCCATATTCCAAAATAGGTCCAATAAGGGCAATGTAAGTAGTCCTAAGTGTTACAGCATTAGCGCCCCAATCTCTACCCGAGATGTATTTGAGAATATTAAGTCTTCTTTCTACTCTTAGTGATCAAGCTCTCTATATGTTTATTACAGGTGAATTCGGGGTCTAAACTAGAGACCTAAATGCACGGACATTAGTTTTTACTATAAAACTCAAATTATAGATTCAATTGTGATTACTTATTTTAGTTTATACAAATAGAACAAAATATTTAACAGTAAACAGATGTGTCTCTCGTTAAAATATATCCAATTCTCTGTTTTGAAGGTTTTTTTAAAAATTAAACCTCTGACTGCATATCCCGGATTTCTTCGGGTTGGGAGCAAGTCTATTTTCTGCTGCATCCTGTGATTTTCGCAAGCTAATGGGCTTACTTCGTGATTTTAAAACGTTGAATCATATTATAGTAATAAAGCCTTGAATGTAAATAATTCGCTTGGTTCAAAAGTATTTGAACATACTTTAACAAACATGGAAAGTCGCTTCCCAGCAATGTCAATCTTATGGTTGGGAAGAGAGGTTTACAGGGGTAAATATGAGAACCGCCAGCAGCCCCGTCTGAACCTCTGACCTTGGCGACAAACTTGGCGACTTTGGCTACGAAATATGTGATCTCAAAGGTGCTGGAATCTTCTCGATATCTATATTAGGAGAGAAGATACTCCACGAATGTGCTAGATCATTCCATGTGACGTCACGGCCTGCCGGGGAAACTATATAAAGACAGCGCTTGGATGACGGGTTGTTGTTGATCGACTAGGATCGCCTTGGAGCGCGAACGTCTGTGGAGTCCTATCCGCTGTGCGAGCTAGAAAGCTGGTGAGCTGAGCGCTATTGAAAGTGCAGTTATTGTCGTTGCTAGTTATTTGCTGACTGTTTGTGTTGTTAGATATCAAAGTGCTGAACTGTCATTACCTGTGAATTGTTGTCCATTTACATTGGTAATCTGTGCAGGGACTATTGTTTCCTGTACCTGTGCTACGTGTTTTCCTGCATATTTGTAAATAAACCTTCATTCTCCATTATCCTGCGTGTTAGACTGTTTACACCATACACCCACAGAAAGACTTTTGTAACAATACATTCAAAAATTGCAACTAAATAGTAATTTTTTTAAAATTTGGCATACAGAGGGTCAATGTATAGAAATAGATATATAATTTTCTATCATCAGAAAATAAACATTTCTTGTTTTTGTTACATTTTAAAGTTTTGCAGATCTTAACATATCTCCCTATTTACTAATCCTCCTGTTGGCATAGAATGGCAAAATATATTAGATATGAAGATTTAATGAGCACTGGAAGCTGAAATTGATTACTTCGACGGATGGAATGATTTATAAAAAAAAAAAAACCGAAGGCCAGTATCCCGAGTTAATTAAAAGATATCTCACAAGCACGAAATTTTTTATGCTATCTTAAAATTCAAATCTCGTTCTATAGCTTTAAATGAAACTCTAGGACCAAGGAATTAACTTTCATGAAAAAACGCATTGTCTGTGAAATTACAGCAGCCATTATCTTGTCTGATGTTCCTCTTGTGAGTGCTTAAAATAAATACTTTTAATATGCATTCATTATTCAGATAACATTAGCTTTTTGAGCCCTATCGAACCCATAATCATCGACGGTCTAATCGCTTTTTTCAAACCTCTTCTCTCAGCATTTCAATTAACTTTATTTCTAGAACGAAAAACTTAAAAGGAGTATTTAATGCAGTAAGTTATAGTATTTAATAATCTAAAGTGAGGAAGAAAAAGAAATTAAGCATTAGAAAATGTACTACATTTAAAATATTTTTTTTCTGCAAAACTGTGAAAAAGTACAACAATAAAATCTGTCGAAATGATTGCTGATTATAATATATCAAAACGTCTTGCATCTATAATTGTGTAGACATCATTACTTCAATATAAATACTTAAGAATACTGTGACACATAATCGCGCCAAATTCAGAAAGAACGCCAAAGAAAACATGAAAAAACTTGTCTTTTCATACATTTATTTTATTTAATTATTTTAGAAAAATGATTGAGCAATAAGATTTATACACATTTTTTGTGAATTCTTACAAAAAAGAGGAGCAATTAAATACCGTAAGACGAGAATTATTTACTTTCAGCTCTTTGACTATGGATTTTTGACGTGAAAACGTCCCCGCTCGTTACAGTGCTAGTCGGTCGAACTTTCTTGTGTGACAAAATACCGTCAGATTTGAATCGCTAATAACTACGAGACTAATAATGCGAAAAGAATGGTTGACCCTACAACGGATAGATCATATCTGTAAGAGTTAGTCGCATAATATTTGTTTCCCATGTGACGTCATCTTATCAGTGTAGGCGCATGCCCGTGATTGTTATGAATTAGCTTTATGTAAGGTTATAAATAAGTGTAGTGTGGAAACGCGTTTAGCTAGGAGGTTGATTCTGGTGTCATTTTCAAGATCTTAAGGTGTATTACTAGGACCCGAAGTGAGACAAAAAAATATTCATCATCAGAATATAAGTAAAGACGGTGTTAAATTGAAAATTTCAAACTCCGCATGTTTTTTCATTATAACATGCAGAGTTTTCTTTCGAATTGTACGAAACTTACAGAATAGTTGACAACGCGTAAAAGAAACATTGTATTAAGATTTGAATATTACGAGAAATATGAGCATTTGTGGTAAATAATGTTTTACTGCGCATTCGCGAAATGTAGTTCTACATTCTGTCAACAGATGGCGCCATCAAAAGCAACTCTAAATAAAACATACGAAAGGCGATTATTAAAATTGATTGTTTGGAATTTTTTTCCTAGCGAGTTTAAACCAAAGGCTGGAACACAATAGTTCCGTGACAAAAAAAACATTGCATTTTTATGCATGAAACATGATAATTATTAGCGGTTACGAAAACTTATTAATATTTACAATATTTCAATTAATATTATTAATGAAATATATAATAATGAATAATATTTCAAAAAATGTGTACCGCTTACAACACATCAAAACAATCGAACATACATGCACAGAAGGAAAGTCTTCAGTAAAGAATGGCTCTTAGAGGGAATATAGACTGTGATAGCTAGGCGACTGAAGATAAAATATGCACAATTGTTCTTGTTCTACAACTGGGACATAATACAATGCGTTTCAAAGCAATTTTTATCCCGGTTAAAATATGAATGCGATTTACGTCCCGTTACTAACTAAAAGATTATTTTAACCCTCTCGCATCGGACGAGGCGGTCCCGGGCGGTCTAAAAATTTCATCTTAACAGCGACGCAGATCGGTAAGAGGCGGTTGGCTTCTTTTGAGGGGAGGTTCCGAGATCACTTAGGAGACAATCAAGGTAGGGGCTCCATTTGTCCTCGCCAACCACATCTCATTTACCTGTGCTTTAAGGGAAGGTTACAGCAGGGGTGGGGTAAATGACCACTCAGGTTGGGAGAGTCCGATTCATGTCGCTTTCTCTCCAAATTTACCGGTTTCAAAGGGGCTAGAAGAAAAATGTCGCCTCGGTATTAAAGAGTTGAATTCTCGAAATCCCAACAATCAATTTAACACGAGTCTATCTTGTCAAAATATCTTACATCAGAGAATGTAATCATTGTTAGAAAATGTCAATACTTTTGCTATAAAATGGTGAAATTTATTTTTTGCATTTTTGAAATATTAAAAATAGTATTCAGGATCATAAGAAATTTTGCATTGTTCACAACTTCCATGAATAATGCACCTATTTAATACAAGGAAGTCCAAAATATACGTACTACGTCTAAGGAAATAAATATTTAAGTAATAACATCAGTACGACTAAGGAAACGGGTTCTTAAGTCGTACCTTGGAAGCAAATGAAGCAGAAACACCCTGTATTACTATTCTTTGAGTAAACTATTCGGTCTTGAGTTAATCCTCGTCCAATCCTCTCGGTTTTCCAAATTCAGAATGTTTATTTAGTTTTTGAAAGTGGCGTCGCAGTTTCAATTTAGGAATATTATACTTCTTTGAAGTCCATATCACTGTTGGGTAATTTTCATAAAGCCTCGTCCATATCCTTTTGTATTTACCCTCTCATACCGAGCGAGGCCGTACTGGGAGGTCTAAGAATTTCCCATTAACAGCGGCGAAGGCCGGTCTGAGGCGGCTGGCTTCTTTTGAGGGAAGTGAGGTTCTGAGATAGCTTCGGAGATAAGTGGGGTAGGGGGTCGAATTATCCTTGCCAACCACATCCCATTTCCGTGCGCGTTAAGGGAAGGTTATAGCAGGGTGTAGGGTGGTGGCATAAATGACCACCCAGGTTGGGAGAGTCCAATTAAGGTCGTGTCCTTCCCAAAAGGTCCGGTTTTAAAGGGACTAGAAGAAAAACGTCGCCTCGGGATTAAAGGGTTACGAGTAGTATTTCATTTGTATTAAGAGAAACGCAATATGGAAAGCAAGCCTCCTACAAGCCAATTGAGATTGCCTTTCCGGAATGTGACTGAAAGCTACTGGAAACATCCATCCACCCACCTGCAATAGAAACTTCAAAAGCCTATTGCCATGATAATATCGCATGCCAACATACAATCTTGGTGCCTGCAGCAGTACACTCCCAGGCATTGGAGATAATACCAGGATTTGTGGTTTGAACCCCATACTTCTTTGACCAGAACCCACTGGATTTGATTATCCAAGGACATATAAAGCAGTTGGCGTAAAAAACATCTGTGGACACTCAGCATATCCCGCCCCTAATACTATAGGACAGTGATCCCCAATCTGGGTTACGCGAAGGACCTGTTGGGGTACGCAAAGGACCTGTTGGGGTACGCAAAGGACCTGTTGGGGCACGCAAAGGACCTGTTGGGGCACGCAAAGGACCTGTTGGCGCACGCAAAGGACCTGTTGGCGCACGCAAAGGACCTGTCGGGGTACTTGAAATCAAAGTTGGTAATGGCGAAAACAAGAAAAAGAAATTAAAATACTTAGAGAATTTTGTTTCTCCAAATTAATACTTGCTATTTATTAACTATACTACTTCAAAAGTTGCTTATTGCAGTGTAGTTTAATTTATAAACATCTTTATATGTTAATGCGAAACTTTTAAAATACTGATTTCATTTGTTGTGGCGTTGAACTAATACTATAAGTGTAATAAAATGTAACGTAACAAAATAAGACCCGCGAATGTTGCAAATTTGGATCATTTGACTCTTAAGTTATAATAAGTCCTTAACATTATTGATAAAAACTTCTTTGCATAGACGGATACTTGATGTTGTTGTTGATGGTGGTTGTGGTGGGGAGGATATGACAGTAGGGGGTACGCGGAAATATAAAGCTTACTCGAGGGGTACGCGAGGGAATAAAGGTTGGGAACCCCTGTTATAGGATATAGGAGGAGGATTAGCACTTCCTTTCTTCTGCCAGTTCTTCTTTGCTCATTTTGTTTTATTTTATCACCTCTATTTAATCGCCTGCAACAATCTGGAATCCAAAGGAACTAAACTTCATTTTTCTGCTAGTGTGAGCAGATTGCAGTATGAGGTTAAATGAAAAATATTGTCAATTTTGCTGTATACTGTCACCTCCATTTAATTTGTTGCAAGAGATCGGGAACAACATAAAACCCAAATGAATGGAGCTTCTCTTTTCTGCCAGTGTGAGCAGATTGCAACACGAAAGGTTAAACGGAAAATATTGTTAATTTTGTTGTATACTGTCACCTCCATTTCATTTGTTGCAAGAGATCGGGAACAACATAAAACCCAAATGAATAGCTTCTCTTTTCTGCCAGTGTGAGCAGATTGCAACTGCAACGGCCCACGGAAAATTTTGTTGATCTTTTTGAATATATTATAGTATACAAGACGAAGTCTATTAAAATATAATGGAGGGAAATTTATTTCATCATTTGCAGCTGTTTGAGGACACAGCATGTATATTTTATAGAAAATCTTGAAAGAATGATTTGCTTGTTTAATAATCCATTTTAAAACAGCATGATGGAATAAACAAAAAAAAATCTTTTAAAGCTTCATATAAAATGGAATTGCATCTCAGCTAACACCGTAATTTACTAATTTCCACACTATTTCGATTTGCTTAAATTTAAATAACAAATAAATTTTTAAAAATCCTATAATATGTCAATTAATATTCTATCATTACACTGAAATACACTTGATGTAGGATAGTGGTCTTTCAATGGTAACTGATATAGTGGGGAAATAAATTTCCGAATTCATTTGGAATCTTAAAGTTCAAAATATTTAACAACAGTCGAAGTATAACAATAGATATGCTGCCTAATATTACAAGGCATTAAATACAAAATTTTAAATACAACGAATTTACATACCGAATTGCCAAATGTATAAAATAAAGCACAAACTTGTGCGAAGTTCCGAAAATTCAATATGGATAACATGCAGATTAGACATTCACCCACCTAACTGAACTGAAAATTTTAAATCCCTCCCTTTACGACACTCCGCCATTTCCTTCTCAAACTGCTGCCTGGAAAGTGTTATGAAATATATCAACAATTGTTCAGAGAGAGAAATGGAAATTGTGAATTCCATGGCAGTTCACAGATAACTTCTGGTCGAGAGAGAGGAAAAAGAAAACTGCATCTGCGAGAATCGAATTGCAGCGCATTACAACAGCTACTTCTTAGCTGGAGGGTTGCAGTTAGGAAAAGAAAACATAAGCTGTCACATTCAATTTCTAATAAAACCTTTGTAACCTTCTTTTGTAGAGAGAGGAGTGAAATGTATCCTTCGCTCTGCCTCGTTGCTTATTTTTTCAAAAAGGTAGAAGGTATGATGAAATTTTCATTTCTTGCCAACCTTTCTCTTTCCCCAAACGTGTGAAATTTCTTCTGTCAGCAGATTGTGTTTTTATCACTTTCGCTTATTTTCCGTGCGCAATAAAGGCGATATTGTACACCGAATGGATGAAACCAAATTATTTAATATTCATCATACAACTTCCATGCAAACAATTACTGCATTCTTTATAACAAGCAAATCAAAGTTATATTTTAAGCGAAATTCCCGAAAAGGTTTAACCGCTTAACTTAAAATCCCGAGAATACTCGTGCGTAAATTTATCGCGTTTTTAGTCTTAACTCCTTAAAGTCTCGCGCCCGTCATATTAACGTACATCGAATGATAAGATCGCGGTTTTAGGGGTCTATTCTGGTACCCACGGTTGGGTTGGGAGACGTCACTTTCACCGTTGTTTAAGAGCGGAAAAAGGGACGTCTCCCACCCCAACCGGGGGTATCAGAACAGACCCGTTAGACTTATAAACTAAAATTGAATCATTAATTAAATTTATAATTTTGCACAAAAATCACGTAGAATCCAGAAATATCTTAAGTATTAGGCCATCTTGGAAAGGTGCAGTGTTTTGCAGCTGGGTGTTCCAGATCCACGCTTTCGCATCTTGTGTATAGCGAATGCCAGTAAATGTGGCTATTTTTAGCGGAAGAGTTACTAACAGACGGCTACATTATTTCGCAATGGTTCGTTTCAATTCTGTGGAAGAGTTAACTAGAGAACATTTAATGTATGTTGTATTAAACTTTGCGAATACCCATTACGTAATGGCTTCTCTATGAAGTCCTTGGATATGATCATCACTAAGTTAGTCAACTATTTTGTTAATGTAATTCCTACTAAGTACGACGTAATCATAATTTCTCCATTAATTCATTTGTATCCGCGAGCGGAATAAACGGCCCAGGACAAGTGCCAGTTATCAATAGCCGCGGAATATTCCGCTCTCGCGATATTCTGTTGCCGGCATAAACTATTTCTCCATTGTACAACTAGCAGAATAAAAGGATACACTTAGATATTTTGATATTGTTACGAATCTGTAAAACAGTTTCCCTGCCATGTTAATCTTATGGTGGGGAAGAGATTTACAAAGATTTCTAACCCTTTAAGTCTCGCCCCCGTGATTCATGGGCTTCGAATAATCGCATTTTTAGACTTATAAACGAAAATTTAAGCATTAATTGGCTTTATAATTTGACACAAAAAATACGTAGAATCCATAAGCATCTCAAGTATTCTATGCCTTCTGAGATGAATGAAAGCGACAACCCCGTTCCAAAACAGAAGCGAGCATCTTATTAGATAGCAAAGCAAATTATTAAGTTAAGTGGTTAACACAAATCTTCAGCGACTAGAAGCAATTTAGAAAAGATATTTGTACAAAATACATCCTTGATACCGGTCAAATACTCTACAATATAATTTACGGTCATTTTCAATGGTTTCGATTTGTATACTTTATCGTAAAAACATCGTTGCTGTACAGTAGAATATTTCGTGCTAATTCAGATATGCATATTAATGTATACACCTACAATTTGGTAAGAATCTGTTCAGGTTTAATAAATCAGTTTTACTGTTTAACTTATACTCAGAAAATCGTGTATAATGCGTTTCCTCAATTCAAAATGATTAAAATACTCTTTTATTTCTTACATTGATCTTAGGCTATCATGCACCTACAAAATACATTTTATGCCATCGAATTCCAAGGAGTGTATTCTGCACTAATGTATGTAGCGCTTTTCAACGATGAACTTCCGAACGACGCGTTTTTCGATTAGCTTCGTCATATAGTGAAAAAGTCGACAGTATATTCAATTCTCCCCTCTTTGATCCATGGGATCAAAGCTTTAATTCAGATCTACAGTTATAGTCTAAAGATAACATGCGAAATTTTATTAAACTAGGATTATTCTTTGAGTTTTGGACTATCGTGTCCATATATGCACGGATAAACAGTCTATACAAACAGTCGATTCGGACACGAATTTCGTCCAAAATTTGATACAGATAAAAAAAAAAGTTACCAAACTTCACTTTTATTGTTGCCATTTTGAGTTATCGCGTTCCCATATGCTTGAATAGACAGATCAACCGTATGCGTCCAAAATTTGACATCGAATTACAATTCTGATGAAGAAAAAGCCCTCATGCCCAATTTCATCTGCCTGCCTCTAGGTTTTTAGTTTAGTTTCAGTTATATCTACGTCCCATTTCTAAAGCAACGCGAGGACTGTTTTGGGACGGACCTCGTAATTTTGAAGTTCAGTTGACACATGAGCCTGCATCCCCTCTCCAAACTTCCGCGCCACACCAGCGAGACGGCATTTGGCCACTACATATGATTTAACGTGCAACAGGTCCCATACAGGGGAGCATCTTAAGTGGAATCGGGTTTCAAATCTGGAACCCTCCTGTCCCGAAGTCGAGACCTTACCACTAAGACACCTCGGTCACCACAGATATCGTGACTCAATTGCTTCGTACCACTTATGTTCTTCGATGGAATCTGGTCCCGAATCTGTAATCCTTTGGCCCCGAAGCTGAGACCTTATCACTAGGCCACCGCGGCCTCGTCAATTATCCATGTACACACCGGATAAAATAAATGGCATTAAATGCGGATGAATGCTATTGAAAGCGGATGTGCCTGTGTGTATATCTACCTCTGTGTGTGTGCGAGTTTATTGGCATTTCACAGGACTGACTATTGGACCAAGAGATACCAAATTTGGTCCAAATTAGAGTGCACCGGACCCGCTTACACGGCGGATCTTCGATGGAATCTGGTCTCAAACCTGTAATCCTTTGGCCCTAAAGCCGAGATCTTAACACCTGGACACCAGGCTGTAATAGTTTCCGTATTCACATACCAGCGGAAGGACAGATAGAAAGTCTTCCTTTTGACGGATTTCATATATAGGGTTTGGTGGTAATCTGCAACTTTGTTGCGAAGATCATAACCCAAATTCCAACAGTCTAGCCATTTATTTTTGAGTTATCAGGAAGTTGATCACGGAAAGACCGACTGACAAGACAGACATAATTCCAAAAACTTTTTATTTATATTTTCGTACTCGGGGAGGTCTAAAAACGTGGATATTCATCGAATTCACACAGTCATATATTTTTGACGACTACACAGCTTTATTTTGCATACTTCATATACGAAAAACAAAAAAATTGGCAAATAAATACTCAGATCAGAGGTGATATTTGTTTGGCAAATGGATTTTATTTCGAAGTGCTAACTCAAGACTAAAGTAACAGAGGGACTTCATTAGTATGAAATACTAAAAATACTAGCTTTCTATCACAGACTTTAGTCAACTTCCTTCAAAATTATACTTTCATCTTGTTACTGGTGCGATTTCCATCAAAATCTTTTTAAAATGACAGAACTATTTCCAATTCTGTGAAATTTATATCTGACCAAATGTATACTTTGTTGGAGAATCGAAATATATGTACTCAGATATTCCATTAAAATTCAGAAAAGTTGCGTTATTTTAGCACAAGGTACTCCGTCGAAACTTCTTTGAAATAAGAGAAACACGTTAAATCTTATTATGTTCATGTTTCTCCAACGTTTCCATTGGTTTGGAATCGATAAACAGAAATAAATTCTTCTATGTCACAATTCTGGAAACTACAGCGAAAATATTTCCAAAATCGGGGAAAATGACGATTCATTAGGAGAATTCTCCTGCATAGCACTATCAATTTGTCTCGTGAAATTTAAAATAAAGTAATCAAATTCCATTCTGAGGTTCCAAGATATTTCAGACAAAGTTCAAATCTATAAACTCGTATGCATTCATACTTCAAATCTCAGAAGTATTATAAAAATTAAATGATGAAAAGTGATCTCATATCAAACGCAAGTGGCCTTTCCTCAATAGATTTTTCATTTCATTTATTATATCTCGTCTCTGCTAAAGTATTATTACATGGAAACGCTGTTCTGAATGCACTAGTTTTAGTTTATAAATTTGCAATGGTAAACAGACGCGTTTGACTCTAGTAAATGAAATTCTGGGAAAATCCTTTCTTCAAATCAGCTTCATATAGCACCGATAGCCTTTATCTCTAACGATACGGGACCGTCCCATACGTCCCTTCAAGTAAAAGACGATAGCCGTCCGAAACGTCCGATTGTCACTCTGAAATTTCCACCCTCTTTCGTTAAGTGTGATTGATTTCACTCCCGCAGCGCGTACTTTCTTCGTTAGAGTGTCTCCCCCAGATGTGCTTGGGGGAAGAGGGGAGTTTTCTTACAATTCGGACAATGCCAGCTGTCATTGTGGTTTTTGAGGGGGGAAGTGAATTTCCCTTATCTTTGATAGAGGAGCTCGGACGTTCCCGTATTTTGAGGACCCTTTATTTCAGTGGGCTTAGGTATCAGAGGTTTAATAATACGATTTAACTCCCTTGTGTAAATCTTTCACCACATGTTTGATGGGTAATCGATTGCCAATAAGGGAAAACAAGAATATTAACTTCATGAGCTGTCGAGAGACACCACAGAAGAATTCAACATAAACCAACTTCCAGATAGGGAAAAGCCCATTCTTGTTTCTTCATCAAATTCTTCTCTAAAAGAGGATGTTTGAGTTTTCCTTTGTCTAGCAATCTAAAGGATAAATGTAATTTCGGTGAGTAATTAGTTTACATTAAAATGCATTCATTTTTCTTCGTGTTTTCATCATATTTTTACATATTTTATTCTTAAAAACTTTTATTTCACTTTATTTGTTTCATGTTTTTATGAAATGTTTAATCGATTTTTCACTCATTTCCCGACGAATTTAAATTTTTTACATGGATTTATTTTTAATGATATACTTAAAACCTGGAAATGTAAAAAATAGTCTAAGTTAAATATTAATTAAATTAAATTTTGAATCTTTACTATACCTGGCAGTCAGTTGGAGAAAAAATACATCAAGATTAAAAAGTAGAAAATAACTTCAAAAACTTCTGCTCTTGAATGCATTAATAAAATCATGTTTGTAAAAACTGTTTTTAATTAAACTGATTGATTCTTTTAGCTACTGCTTTTTATCTTTTTTCTACTTTTATTACCCAATTTTATAAATGAATATGCTAAAAGATCAATAACATAAATCAAAGTATGCATGATCAAATATATGTAAAAGAAGTTATAATAATCACTGGGTATTTATTGAAAATTTTCTCGATGAGAATTTCAGTCTCTAAAATCATGTAAAGCAATTATGAAAAATACCTGTAGATATTATTGCTATAATAATATTTTATTAACTTGTTACAGCCCTATTAGCACAATATATTTTACGACATCTCCACGATGTGTGAATGATATTCTGAATGATATCGTATTTGAAATTGTAGGGCATCATGTGCCAGTAGGAAGAATGCTTGCATACATTCGATTCGGCCAAGAATTGTTTAATTTTCGTAATATATATGGTGGGAAGTACATAAAAGCTATCTATTTTCGTAATATATATGGTGG
>BGPR01000064.1:1664464-1695229 GCA_013235015.1 Araneus ventricosus
GGTGGGAAGTACATAAAAGCTATCTATTTTCGTAATATATATGGTGGAAAGTACATAAAAGCTATCTATTTTCGTAATATATATGGTGGAAAGTACATAAAAGTTATCTAGATATTTAATTTCTAAACGGATACAGCTACAGTCATAAAAGCCGGACTTCATATAGGGAAGTTTGTATGAGTTGTATATTAACCCTCTAAATTCCGAAAGGTAACATGATGATTTGATTTAGGGCTTTAAGAAGTTGAAAAAAAGTGTTATTGATATATTTCAATTTTTAAAAATCAATCTGTGTGTTTTTGTTGTTATATGTGTTTTCATAATAAGCGCTATCTAACAAGAATGTGTAAAACATGCATCAATAAATGTCGAGTCTGACTCGACATTTATTGATGCATGTTTTAGCGTGCTCATAAGCGTGCTAAGGGTTAAGAACTCTCGCAGCGCCCCTGGTGCTTAAATTCGGAACTTAATTATCCCATCGCCAAAACTGTGGCAGATACGCGTGGGAGACAATTATAGAAGTTTATCAGCTTCATCGATTTAAAAAAATGACATTATGCACATGAATAGCAAATATAAAAAGCGAAAAAAGGAAATTTAAATTTGTGCCATTCTCATTGACATTACAGTGGCAATTTCGTTACAGAACAATATTGTGTAATAAAGATATGTGAATTGCAATGAAGCATGATTAACTCTTTGAACCCGGATAGAGTGAGAATTCAAGTGCCTCAAGAACTGGAGTAAATTTTCATTCATGAAATCAGAATGAAATCCTCCCTTTCTCTACAGAAATTCCTAGGACGACAATTTCGGTTGCGCGATCAATTGTCAACAATAAAAGGAACTAATTTTCCCCCGTAAAATTCAACTAGGCCTCCGAAACCGCCTGAGTCCGGCCTGCGTCGGATGAGGCGGTTTGAGACGGGACTGGGCTCATAGGGTTAAGGCAAAAGAAACAGAATATTATTGTCTACTGTCAACCGCAATACTCATTTGAACCCTATACATAACTAGTGTTGGACATTCCTCAACAGCGTAAATGTAATACTTGATTAGTATATTAGACGCTTTGTTCATGATTGACACTTAGTTTATGATCAATACATAGAGTCCATTTGGACATTTTTATAGAAGCTACTTAGTTGTGAGCATGACACAAGAAGGAATTAGCGTGTTTAGCTTATTGAGCATCATAGCTCAACAAACAATACCACCTGCTTCAATTTTTCAAATTTTGCAAGGGGAAGAAAATTTTTCGCAACCAATAACGAATATGGAGAATTTTTTCACATCTGAACTTGAGAGCACATGTTCGTGTTTTTTGAAAATCATTTTGCCAGAATGCCATGTTTCGTTGCTTATGTCCACCTTCAAGCTATATCAAGACGCCAGACGGTCACTCACAATGAATCATACACAAATAGAACTTCAGATAACAGGTCGTCCCGAGATTGAAGAATGCGAGCTGGGGAGGCTGATATTAATGTTCATGTCATGTTCTAGGAGGGTTAAATACGCTTCAAAACAGGCTCCATTCCGCCTAGATGTATACTTTTATGATACAGAAAATATGCCTAATATAGGCAGGTTACTGGACCTCACAAAAAATGTCAGAATTTTAAAATGATATGCATTACGTTTAAGAAAAATATTTTAGACAAAATAAGATATATGTCAAATACAGCCAATGTCCATATTAAAAGTTTAAGCATGCAACTCTAGAGCGATATATAATGGGAGTGCTTTCGCTTGTTTTAAAGTAGGACTACGTTCCTCCCATTGGGGTCTCAGGAAGGAATTTGATTCACACGCCAAAACGCCACAAAAAACGTTGTATGGGAGATCCTCTATATCTCGGTAACTACGTATGTTGAAAACATAACTAATGTCTTATTTTAGAGATAAAAGGTAACAACAGAAGTTACAAAAAAAAAATTGAAAATCGGAATTATAGTTGAGCGACGGATATTTACGGATCCTACTATGGTAGTGATTGAAGTCGCTTTTCATTGACTTTCAATGTCACGTGACTTGGCGTGCTTCTGAATGACGTCAGAGCTCCACGCTAATGGAGGATTTTAAATTATTATTTTCTCTGCTGCTATCGTATCATGGGAAAACCAAAGCTATTTTCAAATTATGGTTATCTGGGTGTTTCTGAAGAAACTGTTGAATACATCTTTAAAATGGAACAAATAAAGGACGAACCTTCAGCAGTTTAAAGTTCTCTGCCACAGAACTTTGCACAGACGTCATTCAGAAGCATGGGAAGTCACGTGACATTGAAAGCCAATGAAAAGCGACCTTCATCTCTACCATAGTAGGATCCGTAAATATACGTTCAGCGACTACAGAATTGCACAGTTGTGCAAAAATTCGCATGAATTGGTGACGTCACACGCATGAGGTGCGCGCGCACAATTGGCTGACGCCATTGAGAAATGCTTACATTGCTTGTGCATCCACTGGTAAAGCTGCATTAAATTTAAATGGAATGACCGTTTATTCAGTATAACACCACAGACTAAGAGAGCTAATAATATGTATCATGAGGTTCGAAGCGAGAAAAGTAGTCCTACGCCTTTAAAATCAGCGGCTGTTTGAAAAAGACAGCCTCCCGACATTTTATTTTCTTAGAATTTTAAATTGTAAAATAAATAACTTTCAATATCACAGATTAAATTATTCATTCCAATTAGAAAGATTATCGAAAAGAATGCATTTAATTCATTTGCCGGAATTCATTTGTACGAAATAATTGAAATGTAAATTTAAGCAGCAAATAAAGCTTATCTTTAATCCCAGTTATTAAATATCATGCGAATCAAGAAATAGAAGATCAATTTAATGCCTTAAAAGTTCAATTTATTAGTTCACTTCATACACAGAGCAATATAATTGTTTTCTGGAGAATTATACATTTTATCACTCTATTAACTCCTTGACCGAATTTTTTTAATCTCCTAATTAGATATCGCATATTTTTTGGGACATTTTTATTTCAAACCAAGACACCTGAAATATTAAAGTGCATCTTAGTGATTTTTTGTCGCTTAAATTAATTACTACGTCAACTTGATTACAGATTTTAATAGAAAATAGCCTGTAATCTGATGCACGATAAAGGAGCATTGCATTCGAAGGAGTTAAATAAGATTTTGGAATATAAAACTAAGGTTTTACATTCCTAAAGATTTCGTGTTCTGATGTATGTAGAAAATTGCATATTTAAATAAAATATAACGCACTAAAAACTTAGAAATCTGAAAAATATATTTCAAAAATAAAGCGTACAGTATTTTAATAATTAATCATTGGAATATTGGAGAGTTGAATTTTTTTAAATATCCTTTCCTGATGGATATTCTGAAGGAATAGTAAAAGAAAGCTGGAAAATATAGCTAATTTTACGACGCGCACATTATTTTAGGTATAAATTTTCTTCAAAGCATTCAAATCTGGTGGCGTGTTTTTGTCCTGTCATTTTCTCGATGACAAATATTTTTATAACAATATCCATTGAGGTACAATTTATATCGTGCTTATCCGACATCCATTTTCGGCCAAGTGTTCTATATATTCAATGATGTAAACAATACGAGACAAAAGCCAATTCAAGAATGATAGAAACTTTTAAATAATAGTGTACTATTATGGATTTTGACTAAAGTGCGTGTAAATTAAATGGAGTTTCGATTAAATACCCTGTCGATCAAGTTTCATACTGGAGTAAAATGATTCATAATTAAAATATAATATTACAAGCAAAATTTGAATTAATTGGTATTTTTAAAAATCTGAAATAAAATCTGTATGTTCAGCAAACGCCATGCTTCATATCTGAGTCGCAAATCGAAGCTTACATTTCGTTGTATTCAGGTATTAATTTGAAACCAAAAGATAAACTTTATTTTTAATTTTAGAAAGTATTAAGATTATATTTTGATTTCAAGTCGCAAATCGAAGCTTACATATCGTTATGTTCAGATATTAATCTGAAACCAAAAGATAACATTTTCTAAAATTTAAAATAAAGTTTACTCCAAGATTATATTTTGATTTCAAATTATAAAGCATTACATTGGTTTAAAGTTCGTATAATACGCTTTTAAAAGATATGTTCTTGAGAATATCGGTAATTCATTGAACACTTTCGCATTGGGAAACGATAATTCTCGTTTTTCAAAGAAAGAAGGGTCATTGACGAAATATCTTTTTATATGAAGGTTACTTAAAATGTTGATAAAATTGTTGTTCTGATCATTTGATTCGAAATATGTGACCGATATTATTCGAGAGATTTCGATGTCCAGAAAAATCCTCTCTTATGAATGTGTTTTAACACGTTAATCGCCATGTGAATCAAATACGATTCATACGGCGATCAAATATAATTCGTACATACTCTCTAATCGGATGACCCCGCCTCTACCGTAGTTAAGAGATAGTAGATAAGGAGGCATAATTGGATAGATGGTTCGAATTTCAGACGCGAGACGTGGCGACTTAGGTGTTAAAATATTATTATCTGGAGACAATTCAAAGAAAAAAAATTAATAAACTTAAATTTCATTTCCCGAAAGAAATAGAATATTCCCAATGAAGTATTAAGCACAAAATAATTTTCTTTTAAGTAAGTTACATAAATTATTTTTATAACCTTAATCATCAAATTTTCTGGAAATAGACACATGGGATATTTTTTTATGTACATAATATAGAGCAATTTTTTTATTCTCATACTAGTTACATTTAGTTGACTTCTAACAGCTGTTTACGTCATTACCCTACATGTCGCAAACGTAATGAAGGGTGATAATGATGTCAATGATATTTTTTATTCCTGGATTCAGATAGATACTCTTTATGCTCCCGATTCCACATGAGACATGTTTGGTGACTAGCCAAGCAAACAATTACATTTCCTCCCAATATAACAACTATTCGATCCTTATGATAAACAAATGGTCCAAAATCTCGGTTATTTGATCTGGATTAGTCATTTTTGGGTCATTCTTAGAAGTTAATTTTTTTATTGTTGCTATTAACTCAGTAAATGTATTCGACAGATTGCAAGGAAAAAGTTATTTCGAATTTGATCTGAAAATTAGTCGTCACGAACACCAACAATCAGAACACAAATTTTAGAATCAATGTAGTTACTTTAACACGGTCGGCGGACATGAATGCTATAGCATTCATTTTCATTGCTATGCAAAATGACATGAATGCTATAACATTCTAACTTTCAAGCCACATTGTCACGCTTCTATTTTTATATACTCTTAATTTTTTAAATATTATGCATATTAAGTAATGGCTAACTGGTTCATGATATAGATGGTATAACATTCTAATATGCAATCCACATTATCATGCATCTATTCTTATTATGCACTGTATAGTAATGGTTAACTGGACTTCAGTTTTTTCAATTTGTTATTTTTTATGAATTTAGAAACCTCTTTTAGACGACTATTATACAAATTAGAAGTGTCACACTTCCATAAAATGTGTATCCAGTTGTCCATCTTTTCATAAAACCCTCAACAGTGTATTCTACGCATCCTAATTCACACCAGCTGAAGTAATTTAATTCCAAGAGTCAATAATCGATCAGTTTCATTACACAAGTAGATCTACTTCAAGAAACTTTAATTTAATATAAATGTTATTTCTTAATCAAGTAAATAAAATGGAACTTGGATTATTTTCCAAAACACTGAAATTTTGGAAATTTTTGAAAATCTGTTCAATACATCTCAAATACAATACATATCTCCTCACTGACGTAAATGAAATTTTAAGAGTTTTGAGATAGAAGTAATTCTCCCACGATAAAGATTTATCTACTAGTGAGAAAAATAAACTGTGTGAAATTCCACTCAAGTAAAATGAACAAAAGGAACTGAATCCAGTTTTGTAAAAATGGCTCGGAGGTATTCTTTCGCTCCAAACCCATTCTATGCAAAACTAATAGCTCTATGTTCTTAAGAATCTGTTTTCTTGCACTAAGAAGATAAAATAAATTTCAACCCTTCAGCACACGCACCCATTTTTGGGACATTACCACACACGCGGCGTCATTTTGACCCCACATATTTAAACACTTACTCTTTATTTTATTGGCTATTTGTACAAAAATAAATTATAGTCAAAGCATAAGAATAGTTTTTCCTACAAATAACTTGTATTTAAGACACAAATGCGATTTTTATTAAGAAAGAGGAAAATTGAACTAATCTCCTTTTTCCCATACCTTTCCTGTATTCTTTTCTTCTCCGCTGCGCGCATTCGTACGCTGCCATAGACATAACGTTAAATGAATCTGAAAAACTAACAAACGCAAGGGCCAACTTGACCCCAGCCTCCCCATTAAAAAGTGCGAAACCCTGTTTCACCGGCTTCTGATTTTTTTTTTTTTTTAGCTCTCCCATGAAGGTACTGGAAATAACAGTGAAGTTTTTAGAAATTCCTAGAATTTCTTAATAAAAGGGAAAAGTCGGGGTCAGAAGGACCCAGTGCGTGAGCTGACGGGTTAAGAACTTCAAGCAAACATTTCAGAATATAAATATGCATAACAGTCGAGTTTGAAAGACTTCCGAAGTTCTAATTTTTCAAGCTATTTATTGTTCTTCAAGGGATTATAATTTTATAGATTTTTATTATATTTATTTATTTATTGAATTATTATATTTTATTTTCAAATAAAGGTGAAATCTATAGAGATATGAAATATTAATTTACAAAAGAATCACAAAAATGGATGGCGATTTGATGTCAGAGATTCAAAAAATTCATTTTATTAATTTGTATCTTAATGAATACGAAGTATTTAATGACATTAATTAGTTTCTTTCTTAAAACTGGAAACGAATGTATTTATACTGGAATTTAACCGCCTAGCCGCTGGTGCTTTCTGAGGTCACGTCTAAACCATGCATCTAGTTTGGCGTGTGACGCCATTGCAGAAATGTGCATAAATAGTAGCTCGCTTCGTTGAAAAATATTTGGGCTTATTCTCCAAGAATGCCTATAAATTAAAAATATTCACATTTATCAAAAAATGGCAAAAATTTCACGAAACTTGAGAGCTAAATTGTTTGAAATCATTATAGTGATATCCATATTTTCAACTTATCTTTAAATCTTATCTTTAATAAAAGGGAGAAACGAAACTTTTTAATAGCGCTTCTGAATTTTATCAATGGAAAATTAACTTGTACTTTGTTAGTCACAATATCTAAAAGTTATTCATACAATCCACATATATTAGCTGTTTTTAACGCATTACTATTTGAATTTTTCTTACGGAACAATCATTTACGTTCGCATTAAGACTAATTACAGTAATTTCAAAGGAAAATCATGAATCAAATTATTATTTAAATCTTCTAGAGAAACTACCGTCATGTTAGAATGAAATTATTCCGACGAACGGAAGGTTAAGCAAAATTTTATAGAAAACAAATATGTTTCAAACTTACGGTATCTGTCTAACTTTACATTCTATAAGTATAACTAATTACTTTTTAAAAGTAAAAAAGTTAAATAAAATGATGGAGCATGCTAACAAAAAGTAAATTTAGATTAATAAAATTAATTATTATGCTTAAATTTTAAGAAAACCTGCACGCATTTTTGAAAATCATTCGAACAAGGTATACGGAGTTACGTTTTAAAAATATTAGTTTGAAAACGCATAAGCGTTTGTTAATTGTACGTGAATATTTACAAATTTCAAAAAGGTTAATAATTTAATATAAATATTTTTACAATATTTTCATTTTAATATTGAACATATCTTTCTGAAATCGAATATTTTTTTAAGAAATAATGAATGCATTTTAACATGGATGATAAGATGATTTCGCATTCATGAAAGTGACAAGATTTAACCGAAGACGATATCACATTTTTAAATGCGACATCGGACAACATTTATCATTCTCCACTATCGGAGAATCACATATCCATACAGAAAATGCAAAATATATTATTTTGTTATATTACTTAGAAAAAACTGTTAATTGGTTTCTACTAATAAGTATCTGCATCTAGTTCATATCCACTTCGATATTAAAATGTTTGTAATAATTTTGTTTTAAAAAATTAATTTTTTTTTCATACCCGAATTTTTTGAAATCAAAACAGTGAAAGGAGAAATTATTATAGAATTTTGCGCACTGATTTATTAATTGATGCAATTCCAAGTTATGTTTTCTTCTTCCGGAAGTATATACAGAAATTTCTTACAATAATACGAACAAATTCGACAGTAAAAAAATGATAAATACAGTTTCAGAATGAAATCTAAATACAAGCGTTATTAAATTATTCGTAAGAAACTATATAAAGATAAAATCATTACATACTTGTTAATGCTTGAGAATCCATTTGGTAGAAATAAGTTTCATGGTTATATTGTTCAATTCAATATAAATCCAGTTTCATATGTAAATATGATTTACATGAAATTAATTTTTAGTTTCAATTAAAAATCTCCAATACCGTACATATATCATTTCCGTACCGTGCAAAATTTGTGTTTTAGTTTAGTTGAAAACTGCAAAGTGTCATTTTTCTCACCATCGATAATAACTTAGCGTATCCACTGAAGTTTATTAAAAATTCAGTACCATATCTGACTTGGAAAAATAAATTCTTTTCTCTCTGAAAAATATTTTCCCGCAATCATATGTTCCATTCAAATCACTTTTTGAACAATGGAATAGAATTCCACAGGTGCGAAGCGAGTGTCAAATTAACGAACTTTTCATACAGTTGCTATTCATTTTCCTAATAAATTCGAAACACATATCTGATTCTGTTCAATTTGGCAGGAAAAGTTTGAAAAAAATCGTCGCCAAAATTTTAATCTGGGTGAATTTCCGCCAACCAAACCGGCGTTAAATTCTATAACGAACGCACGTGGAAACCGCTAAGTCCACAGATGCAAACGTTGAGATGCAATCCCTGATATGGAATAACGCACACTGCGATATCGAGCTCTTTTGGTCTTGCGTCTGGAGAGCGCCGCTGGTCTCGCTTCTGATTGGGCGAGACAGACAGATCAGGGCGCGGTCTAGTGGTGAGTGGTGGTTGGCTGGGAAGCAAACTAGCGGCAAATTGGATATTGCATGTCAGCATCGATTTAGGGGTCTCTTCTTTTCGTTTCAGTGTGTGGTCAGATTTGTTTTCTTTTACTGGACGAAGGATCTCTCTTTCTCTTTACGGTGCTGATGTAATGTGAAGTGAGAAGATATTTGGACGACAATTTAGCGTTGGGTCTATGGCGTGGTTTGGATGTCAATGATCCAATTTGTTTTTGGTGGAGGAAAAGATTCCGAATAAAGTTGCGGTTATATCCGTAGAAGGCTTACATGCAGATTTGTCTTATAATCAGATTTGAGCTTATATTAATAAGAAATAGGGTTTAAATCTATTCAATCGAATACAGTTCAGGTGACATTAGTAATGACAGTGTGGTATGATCAAATTAGTTAACCCTCCAGCTGTCGTGCGTATGTACGAGGTACTTATATCGTGTATCGTATTACAGATTTAATCGTGTTGTTTTACAAAAATAAATGCAACTTTTGCTTATGTAATCTGCATTTATTAATTTCATTCTAAGCACAGATTAAATAAATAAAAATTGCACCTAAATTTAAAAAAGAACAATATAAATATGTAATACGATGAACAGTATAAGTATCTCCTACATACGTGCAACTGCTAGGGGGTTTCATTGTAGTTAAATGTCATCAGTTTTTTTTTGTCCTTACATTACAACAACATTGAATTTCAATATATGCTACTGAGTTAAAAAAAATACCGGAAATTATTTTATAACGAACGAATGAGTGCAGATAGAACATGTTTATTTGGCGTTTCCTTCGACGAAAATATCCTATGCATCTATGCATTTTTCTCATTTGACAAACAAAGATGCAAATATAGATTGCAAGTCCCCTTTTAGCACATCATCTTGTGCCGTCGTCTCTACTCACTGCACTTCTTCGGAATTTGAGAATCGCTACCCACCACCATCTTCATCCAGAAAAAAAATCACATGGAGCAAGATCAGGGGAACACTCTGGTTGTGTAAGTACCCGGACAGTAATTTGACACCAAGAGGGACCTGTGAGCCGGCGTATTATCGCGATATAGCATCCACAATTTGGCCTTGCAAGGATCTCGTCACTTCCGTCTCACCGAATGACGAAGACGTTTAAGGACTTACAAATATTTTTCTTTAATGTCTGTTTGAATATTTTGAAGGAATCGTTTCTGCACAACCCCCTTGCAATCGAAGAAATATCGCTGTGACTTGCTATCTAGAAATCTAATCAAATTCTTAAGCTTCTAAAATCACCTTGCAAAGTATTTCATATAATATCGATAAGAAAATACTCCAATGTCACAAAATCAAACTCACTCCTTTATTCTTTTAGGCATGCTAAAAAAAGTTTTGCCAAACGAAAAGATGCAATCACTCCCATGAATCTGTTTATCTTATTCACGATTTTAAACAATGGTATTTACCACACACTCTGCACCTTTCACCTACTTGGAGCTGTTCTCCAGAGCTAAAAGCAGGAATAAGGGATCTATTCTGGTACCCCCGGTTGGGTTGGGAGTTGGGTTGGATTCCGTTGTTAACGTGCGGAACCCAACCGGGGGTACCAGAATATACCCCTAAAACTATCTGGCTCATTTTACCAGTGCCTCACTGGTATCAGGGTTCTCGACCAGGTGGCTGTCTATTGGGTCTATTCTGGTACCCCCGGTTGGGTTGGGAGACGTCACTTTTACCGTTGTTAACGTGCGGAAAAAGTGACGTCTCCCAACCCAACCGGGGGTACCAGAATAGACCCCTATAAATTGACCGCAGCAGACGCGACCAAACAACTCTTACTCGCTTCCTTAATAGGCATATCAGAAGTTTGACTTTCTCTGATAATTCTAAGTGTTTTGAGATCTGCCCAAAATGTACTGCAGAATAGGCCACACCTGATCATATTCTTGCATGCCTGGGGCTTTCCAAACAGGGTCTTGTTTCTATTCCTCTACTGACTTTGTATTTCTTTAGGGTGCTCAGGCTCATGGACTTGATATAGCTCTGCTGATCTTCGGGGATCATCATCAACAACAACACACTCTCAATCCCTCGGAGATTCACAGCAAGTTCATGAATGAGTCGCCATCGGATAGGTAATCGGGTACTCGCTTCCCCTGAGTGTATGGCAATGAGTTACCTCCCACCAATGATAGTAAGTTCCTCCTTCGGGAGGGATCGGGCCGTGGCGTGGTGATAAGCTATTAGGACTCCAGCCTCAGTACTTGAATTGTCGCAGCGACTGTCATTCACTAACCCTGGTACGCCACTTGGCATGACAGGGATAACTCCTGTGTGTGTTTACCACACACTCGACATCAGCCATGACTTGGTAGCAGAGTCTTAAAATCAAGCAGAATTCCAGACGATCCCAGTGATTGATACTACCAACATTAATTTTTTTTTAAAAAATTAATTATAGAAATTTTTTCTTTATTTTTTCCGTAACTTGTATTACAAACTTCATTCTTTTTCTTTTGATAGATGCTTTTCTGTCAACCTCTTATTCTTCACCACTATTGATTGGAGTTTCAATCTGGCAAGGAATACATACGAACCTAAAATTTGTTTAAGTACAGGGTCATTTCCAAATATCGCTTCACCCAAAAGAAAGGTTTCAGCATTTTGCCACTGACAACCAGATATGTGGTTCAGTTATATTAACGTCCCGTTTTGAAGCAACACTAGGGCTATTTTGGGATGGACCAAATAATTTTGAACCGTGGTCAGATGACGAGGGCGACACCTGAGATGACGCACCCTCTCAAAACTTCCGCACCACACCAGCGGGTGGACGTTTGACCCCTATGTATAAATTAACGTGAAAGAGGCCCGATATACGACGGATCTACAGTGGAATCGGGTTTCGAACCTGGAACCCTTCGACTCCGAGGCCGACACCTTACCACTAAGACACCTAGGTTACTGCAGATGTCCTGACTTATTTGCTTCGTGCCATTTATAGGACGACTGTGTTAACCCATTCAGGACCAGAGAAAGTAGAAAGGAGCGATGCCCCAGGCCTGCAAGCTCCGGAAGGATACGTACGGCACCGGCAGATTTTTCCGTTAAGCCTAATTATATTTAAAAATTTATATAAAATCATTACTGCAAGTAAATACGCTGAAATTTACAATTTATTATCATTGATAGCATATCCGAATATAATGTAATAAAATTTTCATGATATTTAAAAAACAATCAAACTAAAATAAAATTTACCCCAAAAATACAAAATACTATCTAGCGAACTCCAAACTGCAAACGATAATTTCTACTCCAACCCCTAACCAATAAACATTCCATCCTTTCATCATGCCGTCAAAATATAAAAAAAATCCCTCGCAAAATAAATCATCTTTTCAATTGCTTAATCATATCTCTTTAATTGCGCAATCCTTACACGCGCAGTTGTTTACATAATGAAATGGCCCTGATACAAAAAGAAAAACCCGGAACCGAAAGTACATACTGAAGGTCAACACTCTGATGCAATATTAATAGAAAAAGTAGCGGTTTCTACCGCCATCTAGTGCCGTCTAAAATTCAAATAGAACGTTCATGTTGCGATCACATATATGAGACGATGGGCTGTAAGGCACGGAAAGAGTGATCACATACATGCGATGATGGTCCTGAACGGGTTAAAGCGTTTCGTGTAAATAGCAATGAATCGTTAAAATAAGAAGCTATCTTTCTGTTCTCAAGCCACATGAGGATTATAGAGCAGACCAAGTAATTTTAAACCATGATCAGATATTAGAGAAAACACCTCTGGTGCCACTAATTATTCAGTTTCCGTGTCACACCAGTCGCAGGACATTTTACAGAATTAGAGATCCAGATTAGTATACAGTCTTTAGCAAAAATTGAGGTTTGAATCCATGACCATCTGATTCTAAGACAAAGGATACTGCGATCCTGAATTAAAATTACCACTCGCCTCGGTGCAAAATTACTGAAATTTATTCTCAAATTGTACATTGCAATACAAAACAAGAGCGATTTAATACAGAAAAATTAGAATGAGATCGGACGGTTAAACCCTTCAAGTGGCTAGTTCCTCACAGTGAAATAAATATTTTACAAATAGTTGAGCTTTTTAAAAAATATTACAAAATAATTTTCATTCTTAGTCTTTTCCATCGGCAGCTACATCCGTCCACGGGAAGTTTGCCAGTCTGTCTGTCCGTGTTCATGTAAACACGACAACACAAACACTTAAATATCTAGATGCATAACATTTGGTACACAGTTTTATCACCAGGAATGTAGTTCCTTTTCAAATTTTGGACCAAAACCGTCGAAGGGTTGACTGTCTGTCTGTCTGTACAATCTAAGGCTTCTGAACTCGATAACTCATAAATGCAATGACTTTTATAAAGGAAATTTAGTGTGTGGTCTTCTAACCTTAATTGTAGATCTGTGCCCAATTTTGGTTTCAATCGGTTGAAAAAAAGGCGTTCAAATTGCGTATTCGCTAACTTCACCATTCTACGACGCAGAAAACGGCGTGTGCGTTTTACCTCTCCTCTGTTAGGGAAACGTCCATGTTACTGCCGCTTTGTGTATTTTTCGCCACCCGTATTAGGGCGGATACGAGAAAGTTTTTGGGAGACCATACCAAAGACAGACAGACATAATTCAAAACGAATGTTTTTTTGGAATGAGGGAGATGTAAAATTCGATCCATTAAATTCTCTAGGTCGATTTCTTTTACGATTAAAATACTGTCCTACCGCCAGGAGAAAAGTCCTGTACAGGGTTGCCGGAAGTAGACGAGTCGAAGAAAGAAGGTAAACGGGCATAAAATCAACCTCAACATTTGGCGAAGAAAGCACACTTCGTTAGGCGAGGAATTCGTTTTCGACCGTAGTACAAAACGAAACGAGACTACCGTCGGTTTTATCTGCTCCAAATGAAATAAAGCCCTTTCCTTCCCCCCAAAATGCAGTGGAATATCCCGTTTCCATAACGACCGCCACAAGCAGGTCTGGTGTCTGGAGTTTTTCTCGTGGCGGTAATACAGTACTTTCTTCCTGTATACTTCGCGGGCCGCGATGGCTCAGCCTCGGGGCCGGAGGATTCCTGTTTCGAAACCGAAATTCCTCTGAATATCCACCATAAGCATGTTGCACGTTAATTTCAGCATAGGGTGGCAAAAATTCTTCATCTGGCGTGGTATGGAAGTTTGGAGAGGGCGCAATAGCTAAAGTGTTGTCCTCGTCATCTGACCGTGCTTCAAAATTGCGACGTACGTCCCAAATTACCCCTCGTGTTGCTTCAAAACTTGACATTGATATAACTAAACTAAACTTTGTATATCTCGTATGCGATGAAGTAAAAAGGAACAGAACCAATATCAGGGAAAAGACAAATTTATCACATATGTAAAGTTTTCGCAATGTCCTTATATAAATTAATTTTTCATAAAATATAACTCTTTCGATAAGGGAAATCATTTGAGTAAACAGGTCAATATTTCCTTGCAAATCATGAGACAAACGCGTTGTCATTTAGCAACTGAAGCATATTCACGCATAAATTGTCTGTTCCATTAAGAAAATTAAGACAATTTATTACAAGCTAACAGGAAATAAATCATTAATAAATTATTTAAACTATAGTCTCACAGCCTTACAAAAGTTGCATTTGAAACTTGATTACGCTACCAGATAGGAATAAATAATAGAGCGTTCTTCTGTTTGGAAAAGTATTATCAAGTATTACTCAGTGTCACGTGATGGCAATATTTCTTCCACAACTGAGCTTGGCTTGTAGACGTTGTTTGGGCGTTCTCCGAAATCATTTCATCTTTGTCAATTCCAGTGAAAGTTGAGGGAAAAAATTACGAGGCAATTTGTAATTCTTAATAACTCCGAGATGAATATATTACAAAACTTTCTATTGTTTTGAACATGTTATAGTGTCAGCTATATATGACGTGAATTACAGAGACAGCTTGCAAGTGATAGATGGATTATTATTATGATGGATAACCTTAATATTAATTTTCTGAGAATAAATTACTATGAAAGTATTTTATTAATCTTTTATTACATCATTTTGTTTGTTACATTCCTTAACCTCTTCGCATAAACAGTGTTGTGTAATGTGTGTTACACCTTTAAATCTGCTATTAATTTAATGCAGCTATTAATTATTAATTGTTAAAGTTGTAATTAGGTATCGTCTGCGATCGTATGCGTTTTGAATTAACATAAATGTCCAAAAATGTGTATGCTATCTAATTTGAGAGTTAAATTATTTGCGATTTATTTCACCACTTTGCAAGCATAGCACTTCAGAATTGTGGCCCTATCTCTCATAGGTACCAAGATCTGGAGATATTTCTAGAGAATTTCATGTAACGTCACGCCCTGTCTGAAATCTCTATATATATCCGAGGTTCTCAAACGAGTTAATCTCTTTGGAGTTTTGCTCGTAGTGCATGCTGGTAGGCCGTAAGAAACTGAGCACTGATGATAGTGGTGTTGCTGCTATTACTTATTACAGAATGCTTAACGTTTATCATGCAAGTTTAAAAAAGTATTTTTCTTTATCTGTGTGCCTTCAATCAACATAGCGCCTGAAGAGTATTGTAAAATACCTATTGTAGAGATGGAAATTTTATTTAGAGCTCTATCATACTGTATTAATGGTTCTGAAAACTTTTATGCATAAATTCGAGACAAAGTTGTGCAAAATATTCGAACTCAGATAGGATTTTTCGTTTCAAAGCCTGTTCCACTTATGTATTTGTTCCTAATGTGTAAAGCCATTGCCTTGACATGTTAGTCTTATGGTAGGAAAGAGAGATTTACATAACATAACACAACCTCCTGTCCCAGAGTCTTATGCCTAGAGTCCTTATGACTCTTTAAAAGCGGTTTGAATGGAGAGATGTTCTTATTGGTTGACAAACCAATGGACCCCGACCTTGGCGATAAACTTGACGACTATTTGACGACTTTGCGACAAATGGTTGGTTTTAGAAAATGCAAGAATTGTGGCCTTATATCTCATAGGAACCAAGATCTGGAGATATTTTTAGAGAATTCCATGTAACGTGGACATATAAAAAGTTCAATATTAAGATACATATATATAAAAAGATTGATCAGAAAAGTATTAATAGGGTAGGCCGGGGCTAGTTGGCCATAGGGGCACGTTGGGAAGTCGCGATATTTTTAATACTTTTCGGTATTTAACGCTGCCATTACAGACAAGTGTGTATTATTCTGCCTTCCTTCGTCCACATCAGCGTCATTGAAGAGGTAGCGTTCATTAAAAACCAGAAAGAATTTTCTAATTTTTACTAAGTTGAGTAAATTTCCTCACTTATGAATGATAATTTTTCTCTTTGTTTATAAATTATGATTTCCATTTCTGCATATAATATTCAGAAATATAATCCTTTATTGTTACTTTAGGGCTTGTTTGCTTATCGAAATGCTTTCAGAATAAATCATTACACTACTACTACTATGAGAAACAAAATTGGCGATATGGGGCTAGTTGGGCTATTTGGCATGGGACACGTTGGCCTGCGACGCTACACAGGGTTTATCAGGATGTGCGTTATAGAAATATCTCTGAATATGTGGAATGGAATTGTGCCAGATTTATTGTGCAAGATACTTGTTACGAAAAACCATGCTGAAAAAAATTTTGATTATAATTACACAATACTATTATACGATGACCATGAAAGCTGTATCTGAGTTTCTATTGAATAGAAATGCACAAACTTTGTATATAATACACATAATGTAGAAAATAACACAACTACGTTACTTAAATTAATAAAGTACAATAATATAGAAGAATGTTTTGTGTGATTGTCGCTTCATGATAGTAGTGGCTTAACTTACCCCGCAGTCGGGGCAGGTGGGGCCAAGTGACTTGGTGTCAGTTTGAGGTTTTAAATTAATACTGATAGATAATATATTCAAATTTTACTACGGCGAATTATTTCTGAAGTTTCACTAATAGTGTCAGCTTAAATTTTTTTTTAAAATTTTCAGTTCCCTTTGTAAAAATTCTTAGAAGAAAAAACGGCCCAACTAGCCTTGGTCTCCCCTACTACTTTTGAAATAGCAGGATTTAAGCAACTTCTCCAATATCATTTCTAACATCTTTGTGTTCCATATCAAATGGAATATATAACTTGCAAACTCCCGCTTTAAGTTTCCACTCTTTGATCTAACCTTTAATCACTGTCGAATCGGACGAACAAAACTGTTGCAGAATGATTTTTTTTACTTTGTTGTCAGCCAATGAGCAGTGAGAGTAATTCCGAAACCCGAAAAAAGGTCAAAACTTTTTTTGTTTTTCCGCCATGTTTTCTAGCGTATCGTATCGTTCCAAAGTGTATCGGTCCATTTCAGAAATCGATTTGCAATCGGTCATCGATGGAGGCTGCAGCTGTGGCTTGTTTCAAAAGAAGGAGATAGTGGGGAAACTATTATTTTCAAAACATTGGCCATTTGAGCCACTTCGTTTGGTCGAAGGAAGTGAATTAATCGCGGTTATCGGTTATTTCGTGGTTAGTTAGTTTAGTAGATTTCCAGAGTGGGTTTTTCAAATATTGCAACTGTTCTTTTACAAGACTTGTCTAAAAATAAAGAAGATTGTATCAAAAATGAAATTTCAAATTTTGAATGATGGCACTGGCAATGATAGAAAGAACTCACTTTTAGTCTACAGATTGAAGACCAGTACTATTTAATTTCTAAGTATGCATTTTAATTCTATTTTCAGTAATAGAAAGTCATTTATTTTTAACAATAGCCTGAATATTTTTAAATTATGCAATGTTTTACAATTTGGTTTAAAATGTCTAAAGAGTAGTATATTTATTTCTCGATTTTACCATATTCATGATGTATAGGTACAGAAATAGTCGTTAAAAATCCTTTATTTTATAAATCAATATGAGTGACATGTTACTTGGTTTACTACCAACATCCTAGTAACATATGGAGAAACAATACTTTTTGAATAAGTGTTCAATATTCAGACTTTCGCACGATACATCGACAATATTATGAAGTATTTAGTGGCACTTGGTTTCCATTATCAAGAAGAGAATGTCTATTTATTAATCATTATGCATCCTTTGAAGTAAAACGATTATTTTAAGTTTAACTCTAGAGCGAAACGATATTTTAATGTTTTATTTATATGTCTCTACCTTCTGTTGGTTTTATTGATTCGACACAAAATGAATAATAATCGTGATTTTTGCAACAAAATCTTGGATGAATTCTTCATGTGCGAGATTTAATTAATTCATCCATTTTATAAATTTAAGCCCGGTTTGTTAGCAACACGTGAGCATTTTCGGTCCAACCTAGAAATTTTAACCCTTAACGGCCCAATGTTGCCTTTAAGCAACATACCAAATTTTGTCTTCTAAAATCTTGAAAATACGGAAATTTTTATTAAATCAATTAAAAACATATAGATGGCAGCTTGATAAAAAAATGGTTCGATATTCTTCCGTGGAGGCTACATCTTTTTTACTCTGTTCGTACGCTTGAGAATACCATATTTTATTCTACAATGTTGAAGAAAATTCCTTATGCATATTATTAGTTATTAAAATTCATCTGTGTTTAATATTATAGAATTTATCAAGGAAATTGTTTCCTGAAATAAAACCAGTCAGTTGGTAACAAACTGTTTTTTAGCCATACACCATACTTGAAACAAAATAGGATTTTTAAAGTATTTTTCCCATGTTTTATTCAAGAAATGGAAGTCAAAAAACATTTTAAAATCAATTTTAAAAAAATCGGGCTTTTAAGGTTTAAACTATAGTCCTATGAACGAAGACAACAATTGACTTGTATCAAACTCTCCCGACAGTGCAAGCTGAGGACTATCAACTGACGATGGAAGATTTCACGACGCCAGGTTTTAATGGTAGATCTCCACTTAATTTAAATCTATAAACTAGATCTACCCGATCCCCAAACCTAACTGTTAGGCGCATCGGCAAAAAAAATGTCGATAAAACCATATAAACGAGTGTCATCCGAAAAAGTAGTTTTCCACATAGTCAACAAATGGTAGATCATGATAGAAACTTTCTTTTCTTTGTACAGACTTCAAAATACAAAATTTTATATGCAAAAGTTGTACATATGCCGATAGGATTGAGGACGTGGCTGTCATATGCACTAGTAATACATTTCCCGATCAGAAAAATGAATTAGAGCTGTAAAGGGTGAAAATGTCATCTCTTATTCTTTCTTAAAGCTGAAGATAATGATGAGCTGAAGTTTGTAACTTTTAGACAGATTTCATCGGAAAATTTTCCGATGGTGGATCACAGTGAATGGTACTTTTTAATTAACATTTTACTCCCGAGGGAACTTTTTCTCCTAGCCCCTTTCACACCGAGACTCTTTGGGAGGGTGCGACAAGAGTTGGACTCTCCCAATCTGGGTGGTCATTTACCCCACCACACAAACCCCTGTTATAACCTTCCCTTAAGGTGCACGGAAATGGTCTCTGATGGGCAAGGATAATTGGTCCCACTACCGTGCATATCTCAGAAGCGATTTCAGAATCTCACCTACACTCAAATGAAGCCAAACGCCTCAGGCCGTTATTCGACGATGTTAAGGCGAAATTTTTAGAGCGCCCTGGACCGCCTCACTCTATATAAGAGAGTTAAAGCCACCATATGGAGCAGTTGGTACAGGCATTGTTGAGAACCGATGTTTTAAGATTACGGAGCAGATATGCGAAACTTTTCTATTCGAAATTGTCTAATCATAGAACCTGGCACCTAATGCACAGTGATTTCTATGCCATGTGGGAGATTTCAACAGCATCGCAATTCAAATGTTGATACGGCGCTACGACAAATGTCTAAACTTCGATGGTGAATATGTTGAAAAGTAACGTAATAAATCGTCGCTTAACAAGCAACAACACCTATCTCAATTTTTTGAAATTTCAAAGGGCAAATCTGATCTCTGATTTTTTTAAGGATCTTCTATGAACATGTGATCACGTGTTCCAACCATGCAAGAAAAAAATTAGAAATATTCGTTATTGGTTGCGAAAAAGTAATTTGAATCTTCCTCTTTGAAATTTCAAAAAATTGAAATAGGTGTTGCTTTATAAGCGACGAAATGCGGTATCTACACGGATAAATTTTTCAATGTAACTACTATGTTTACTTTCTGTTAACTGGCGCAGGAAAAATTACTTTCTGGATGGCTCTCGTTAAAACAAATATCCAGAGGACAAAAGATTCAGGAGAAGTCAAGAATGTCCGAATTTCAACATCTTAGGCATCGCCTTTTTAACTTTTTTTGCTTCCGTATCAAAAGATACCTATAACTTTCTAGTTTCCTCCAGAATTTTTTATTCCTTATATCAATTTTTACTCTCTAGAAAATGTGAAAAAAAGTATCACAGAATTTCTTTACTCTTTTGTCAGTCAATGAACATTGAGTAATTCCCAAACCCGAAGAAGAATAAACTTCTTCCCCTTTTCCACCATTCTTCCGGCGTATCGTATCGTTCGGAAGTGTATCGGTTCATTTCAGAAATCGATTTGCAATCGGTCATCGATGGAGGCTACAGCTGTGGCCTGTTCCAGAAGAAAGAGATAGTAGGGGAAAAAAACCATTATTTTCAAAACATTGGCCATTTAAGCCACTTCGTTTGGTCGAAGGAGGTGAAGTAATCGGAGTTATCGGTTATGTTGTGGCTATTTGCTCTGCTCTGGGAGTGGGGTTTTTGATAATGAAAGAGTTTCTTTATAATAATAATTGAACGGAAAGTTTGTCAGACACAAAAGTGGAAGTTCTGCATGAAGAAATTGACAAAGCTACGAATAATATATTTGTAGCGAAAGGTTTTTCGCCGCGATTCTGAGAAACAACTAGTGATGTAGTCGTAAATTAAACAGTGCCCGAACGCTCTGACCTGGGTGGTATTATAGGGAGGGAGGCGAAGGAAATAAGAGACAGAATAAACAATGAGAGGGCCATCATAATATGGGATCAGTTCACAATATAATATTTTTTACTATTAAAATGCAAAATTATTCTATATAGGTTTTGAAATCGCGAAATAATAAGATGTCAACGATGAAATAATGCATATTTTTCAGTAATTATTTTATATTTTATTTTGATCAAGGATTAGAATTACATTACATATTATGTTAACTCTTTAATGCCGAGACGACTTTCTTTTTCTAGCCCCTTTAAAACCGGGAGTTTTGGGGGGAGGAAGCGACATGAATTGGACTCTCCCAATCTGGGCGGTCATTTACGCTGCCACCCCTTGCTATAACCTTCCCTTAAGACGCAGGGAAATGGGATGTGGTTGGCAAGGATAATTTGGCACCCTATCGCGCTTATAGCCTAAACGATCTCAGAACCTCATCGCACCTCCCCTCAAAAGAAGTCAACTGCCTCAGACCGGCTTTCGTCTATGTTAAGGGGAATTTTTTAGACCGCCAGAGGCCACCTCGCTCAGTATGAGAGGGTAAACGTGAATATTAGGAAAATTTAGTATTATTATTTCGAAATTTCAAGTTACCGTAAAATTAAATAATTTCAACATGATTTATTTTACTTTATCAATTTTTTCTGGAATCTAAACACAGCTCACTAAAATGTTAAGTATATTAGGAAACAAATCCGACAAACTTAATTATGATGATTGTTACTGTTTTATTCTTTTTATCAGCGCGTTAGTCCGGCTAAAATGCTTTTGCACATAAAATTCATCGGACCATTTTAATGTTGGAATCGACTCATACTTTGCATGAGGAATATAAAACGAAGTTGTTGCTGTCAACGTGCAGTCAGTGGTTAGATGACGCTGGCGCTTATGTCATGTGACTTGATTCCATTAGGGACGTTCATGAACATAATGAGCATTATAGTTGCAAAGCTACTAGCATAGCACGGATCCATCACAATTTGGAATTTAAAAATACTTCGTTAAGGAAGCCATGAATATCAAATTATGCATAAAATATTGAATTGAAATTCAACTTTCTCTGAGTGCAAGTTGATTGTCAAAGGCATCTAGTTATTACTATTTTAGTTATGGGTGATTAGTTAATAAGAAGGAAGCTGAAAGTCATAACCTTTGCCGCAATAATGAACCTTTTTTGCCGCAATAATGAAACTTGGTCATTAAATCACGCTAATAGCTTGTTTAATAATGTCAAAGCATCGTTGTTACTCCATCAAACCATAATAAATAATATTATCTTTTTAAAAGTAGATAATAGTATTGCTTTCAAGAGTTTCAAGCCTAGGAACAAGTGTTTTGTTAAGAGGATTTTTTGTGCAAGGTTTAGTTATAAATGTTAGCAGGATTGTTTGAGTGTGCAAGATTTATTTTAAACATATTTTATAGAACAATGCAAAGAATTAATTATAGAACTATAATTTGTCTACTACTAGAGCAAGATTCGTTTGAATTTTTTAGTAAAAAAATATGTTTGCTTCTAATATTTAGTAAACTAAATTGCGAAGTTTTACTGTAAAGAAATTCGTTCTACATACAGAAATATGCAGTAAAATATTTTATTGATTATTAAGACATTTTAAACGATTATAAAATCCAAAATGGTTTTATATTATTAGTTAAAACTGATTCCGTGAGAGGGAATTGACTCTCGTTACGTTAATTATTTTTATTTTAAAGATTATGTACTCCAAATCGTACTGGACAGAATTGAAATTTTTTTTAAATTATTTTTCAGTAAAATAAATTTCTATTTTTATATCAAATTGTGGTTACTTGTTAAATTTAGCCGTATGCAAATACAAAGTCGTATTTCGACTGCAATTTTCCCAAAATATTTCAAGGATTTTACTGTACTAGTATGTTTACAGTGACACTGTTAACTTTGTTCAGTTATAGGGAAATCTACGAAAACTAAAGCTTTACATTATTGTAAATTGCCGCTTGTACCACTTAGATAAAAAAAATTAACCGACATAAGTAATTATTTATCCACTTTATGCTATTCTGTAATATAACTTTTTAATTTTCTTCTCCTTAGCTTCCTTCAGACTTACATCAGTAAAGATATCAAATATCGAAGACATAAACATTATGGAAATGAAATGGAAAAATTCTTTCTAAATATGTCTTTACCCTCCCTCTCTTTATTTAGTTTTAGGATTTGTAGATTTAAATAAAGTAAATAAACAATACAGTAATAACATTTCAGGTATTCTTTTGGAGAACTTTCTGTTTTTGTTTGTTCTTTGAATTGAAAATTTTTGTTTTAGTTATCATTTATCAACTAGAAAATCACCCGTTATGGTATGACGGGTGGAAATTGCCTCTTCTTTCGAGATATTTCCCGTCAAATTTGACGTGTTTAAATAGATATATATGTTTGACATTGATTGAAAACAAATAACATAAATATATGTTTTATGAGAGAAAATATATATTTTTTATTTGTATATTATTTACATATTTCATTTTTCAAAAAACTCTTGGTAAACAGCATATTCCGTGTGAAGTATGTTTCGCTGTTTAATAATTTTCCTTGTACTTCAGATGTCTAATCAAAACAAAGAACTTCTCTGCTTATCAAACGTCCCCAAAAATATTATCAAATTATATCATCACGATTGCAATAAATAAACAGATGCATCGTGGTGTCCAAACTATATCACGCGCATGATATATCACTGACGTGATTTACTACTTTCTATTAAAAAACTGAAATTAATTTGAAATATATGAGTAATATAACTTAAAATTTCTCGGGAACTATTGATTATAGCGAGATAAATTTTGTATCAATCGATAGCAAATTTTATTTCGCTATTTTAGAGCTATTAAATTTGAAATTAGAAAGACAATTACTTTTTAAAATTTAAAATTACTGAAATTTAGGTGCTTTAACAATGAAATAATGCTGTTTAATGTCTCGCAGAGGCGCGAATTTTATTGTTGATGACGTCAGAGCGTTACCGGATCAGTGAGAGACAGGTCTGAACTATTATATTAGTAATAAGATTGACGATTGATTTAAATTTTTATTTAAATTATTTTCCACTTTTTATGCTTTAATTTATAATTCGTTATTATAGATATTATGGAAGTTTGAAACAATTTTTTTCTCAAAATCATATGATTAAATTATGTGGCTAACTGATGATGAAGTTCTGAAAATATAAAGGTAGTATATTGTCATTGAAAGCACACAAGTGTACAAAATTTCAAAACCCTAGAACGTCAGCAAGTGGATAGAAAATTTATTAAACCTCTTCATCTCTGCTAACATGAAAAGATTTAAGTTGCATAAAAGTGTATGATAAAAAATAGATAATTAATTTACAGTTTTCACAAATAGAAAATGCACTTTGAGGGAGAAACGAATTCGTAGCAGAATGTAAAGTTCAGTCAGTTAAACTTCAGTACACAATATCTAAAAAAGTATTACTCTCTCTATATTTAGAAAAATCCGATATATTTATCTTTTTTGAAAATTGACCCAAACTACTTTTTGTTGCAACTCAAGCAACAATGCCTACTTTGTCTCTTTTGTTGTATCATTTTTGTCTGTGTCGTTTAAACTTTTGTCGGAAAGAATAAACATGTGTAGGTAATGTAAAAAGCAAGAAGGTTTAAAAGATTTAAAGGTCACGTTTTATTTTTATTACTCTTCCACTAAAGTACTTTTTAAAGAATGGAGACTTGGAAAATATGGTTTGCTCTGATAAATTTTGGATTTAACGACAGATAAAATTTTACAGAGATGAATATAACGTAGTCTCCAACTTAAGTAAGACTAACATATTTATTTCTTCAATAGAGAAGGAACATTTGAATATATATGATTCCTCTAAAATCAGCTTTGTATGGAGAATATCATGTTAAAGGATTTGATTCACTGAATTTTAAAGAGCTGAATTGTAAGTTTTTATAAATATTTTATGTAGAATTTTAAACGCACTACTTATTCCCATTTTTATACACTTCTATTTAACTTGATTAATTTCATGTTTGTAGAGATGGAATTTTGTAATCGATTTTTCTATTTCCTGATGTGCTAAAAATTTGAAATAGCTTATGTTTGTGTGTTCTAGATGACAATACACTATTTTAACATTATCAGAACTTAACAATCTGTTAATCGACTGAAATATTTAAATTTTAATTCTATAGCATGTAGCCACCTGGTAACTAATTTAAGGAATTGAAAATTTTATTTCGAGATTTTATAAGTTTGATAATAATAAATTACAAATTTAAGATTCAAAAGTGGAAAATACAGAGGGTGTTTGCACATTTTTAGAACGATTTAGTTTCTCTGTAGGAAAAAATCGTTTGCATCTAAAAATTTATTTTCACAACAATTACGTTTTTGTAGTTCTAAGTTATAATCTCCCAATTAAAATTTTTGTCTATATGTAAAATGGCGCTTTTAACGAAGCGAAGAATGAAGGCTACGTTTTCGCTCTCTCCAAAGAGAGTTAATCTTATTTAGTTATTTAAAAACGCTTTGAAAGCCATGGATTTTTGATATCTAAAGCCACAATAGGTAATAATGTAAACAAGAAAGGCGAAAACCGTCCAAGTTTGGTATTAAGCGAAAAACTTTTTTTTCCAAATAGGTATCCAAGGAGAAAACGCTGTTCTTCGAATATTGTAAAGGTGAGCTCTTTAATTTAAAAGAAAATCCTCCAAGTCGCATATTTGTTGCAAAATCATTAAAATGTTCAGTATCAACTCTAAATAAAATTATTAACACTGATTTGAATCCCAAAAAGGCAAAAAATACAATTTTCATCTTCTTTCTCTACGCCATATCGATGAACGCAGAACACGCCACAGAATTCTTTATAAAAAGCATTTATCCGCACAAAAATGGAAAACATGCTGTAACAATAGATGAAGCTTGAGTCTATTTAAATGACTGCAAACAAAATTGAATTTATTATCATAAAAGAGGAGAAAAAATCTAAAGAAAGTTTTCCTGAGGAAATTATGTTTGTTGCAGATTTTTCATATAATGAATTCTCATAATATTCAAGTATCAAATAACATCACTTTACCCACAATTCCATCAATCAGTAGAACTGCGCTAAAACAAATCAAGCAGCCGCACATCACAATCCACTGTTAATTTCCTGGAAAAAATAGAATAAGAATTGGGTATTAAGGCTATAACCTTTCACTGATATTCCTGGTAAATAGTTTTGTACTACCCGTGAGTTTTTGAGGTATTGGACTTTTAAAACCGCATCATCCAAACGTCGACCTACAACTTTTCTGGACTTTGGAAAGATTTTCAAGAGAAATGGGACCAAATACCTCCCCCAATACCACAAAAATCATTATTGTCATAGAAGTCACGATGTAGAAAGATAATTACGAATACGGGCTTTCACACTGAAAATTTCAAACCCACACAAAAAATGTGAAATAATACTTAAAATACCATAAAAATCGTTCTAAAATGTGCGAGCACTCTCTGTAACTTTCTTAGTGTCCCATATTTTTAAAAGTAATTACTTTCGAACCCTAATTTCATAACTTATTCTACTAGCAAATCTTAGTTACTAGCGTTAATCCCTCTGTGTTTGATTTCAAATGATATTCTCAACTCAACCAATTAGGGATAATTCTGAAATTTTTTATTATGTCATATAAACATAAGACTGGATTTTCCTACCAAATGTGGAAATAATTCAGAAATATTCGTTACTTGTTGCGAAAAATTGAGTAGTTTCTTCCACTTTGAAATTTGAAAAAATTGAGATAGGTGGTAATGCTTTTTAAGCGACGATTTGTTCCTTAAATAAATCTTAATTTCGATAGTACTTGTCATGTTGCATTGACAAAATTCTTTTTGTATTTACTCCCTAAGATACAAATTTTATAAAGCGATTCAAATTTCTACTTCTTATATTTAAAAATCCACATGTATTTTAAATCCTAAATGTTTATTATATTCTTTGTTTAACTTAAAACTTGCATTCCCTATGTACTATATTAGGAACATTGTCTGATATTTTTTTGCAACATATAGTGTGATAGAGAAAACAAGTTCGCAGCTGTTTTTACTCCCCCCTTTTCTTGCCAAGTGAAATTATAAGATCCTTTGACTTTCGAACCCACAACTTCTCTGTTCAAATACACAACAAATCCTTTCGGAAAGTTACGAAAAGAATCAGATGCCACTGGTTTCTTTTCTACAGCGGAAATGTGTGCATCATTACTGATCCCTGACAGGTTTTGAGACTCCAATCCACTTGTTTTGTTACAGCAGAGAAACCAGAAGAGGTCCCTCGGACAGCGATTTCTCTTGGTCAGGCGAAAACGCATCCCCTCTGGATATTTACCATATGACAAACTCCACGCCCAAGTTCCGCTCTACGGTGACAGTTTGTCGCTTTAATTTCTTACGATTAAACCGTCTTACCAATTAGAGACAAAATTCTTCTATTGGTTGCAGATAACGAAAGCTCACTCCAGTTGGTCAGATTGTCAGCGGTGAAGGTCAGGCTTTAGCCACTCAGAGATCCATTCTCGTTGCTTGGCTAATTTGGCGATTAAAATTTAATTCTACCCTAGCTTTTTTCATTATTCTAAAATGGCGATGTTGGAAGGTTATTGGCGATTTTCGCCGGGAGATTAAAAATGGCTGTTTTTGGTGCATTGAGGAGACGAAGACTATTTTTAGGGAAGAGGAAGAAAATTTAAAATATTTAAAAGTGGGGAAAGGGTGAAGATTGCGATAGAAATGGGTAAAGACTAGCAGTAAGAAGATTTATGCTGAATTGAATAGAGAGCAAAATACTACGAAAGAAAATGTGATGCGAGCCTGGACTGACTGAAATGGCTGCACGCTTATGCACGCAATTCCATGCACATAGACTTATTTTGGAGTTCGCCCTCCAGTCTGATGTTATCTCTAACACCCACCATTCAGTAACAAGCAAGAAGTTGCCGTCGATGAACCAGCATTTTACAGTGCACGATTATGCACGCAATTCCATGCACATGGACTTATTTTGGAGTTCGCCCTCCAGTCTGATATCTCTAACACCCATCAATCATATTCAAGCACGCAATTGCCGACTTAGAACCAACATTTAACGGTTTATGACTGTCAGGAGAAAGGCTGTTGACCTGTCTTTGTGTTCCGGACACCAAAATCAACTGTTTGCAAGGAAACAACGCACTAGGCGCCTCTAAATCCCTGGGTTAGAAGTCATCATTCCACAACAGCAAAGTTAAGTAAAACATCAGATACTTTTAAATATTTAAATTTAGATATATTCGGCTGTTATCTTGTTTTCAACGTAAAGTTGATAAATTGAAAATCTGCAATGCACGTTGAAGACACATACAGTGTGCCCGTTAAAGTCCGTTGTTACCCCAAAAAGTTCTGAAAGGCAAGAGCTATAGTCATAAAAGTGGGGTCTAGGTATAGTAGATTTGTCATGCGCTACACAAGGAAATCTCTTACAGCGCCACCTTGCGGCAAAATTCGGAGTTAGCGTTCTTATCTCAGAAACGGTACGAAATACGGGAAAAAAGTCAATAACAAAGTTGTTCATCATCATCGATTTATTACCAAAAAACATCTTGCGCACAAAAATGATACAAATGAAAAGCACAAAACGCACATTTGTTTGATCACGTTGAACAAAACTGCACTTGCCGGAAATGAGGCTCATCTATCTGTCATGCTCAAAATTGTGTCCTTCAGCAACAATACGCATCTGGACACGGGACTGCACTTCCCGCTGCACATTGTACAACATGGCAGGTGACACGCTGGCAGAAGCATGCATACGGTTTCGAAGTTCCTGCAAGGTTGGTGGAGGAGTTGCATACACTCGCTGTATGCATCCCCTCAGAAAAAAGTCCATTGTGTTCAGGTCAGGTGAACGTGGAGGCCATTCTTCTCAACCACCATACCCGATGACTTGTTGCTGGAATGTGTCTCGAATGTACTATTGGACACTTGATACCTTGTGTGGAGGAGAGCCGTCGTGTTGGAACCATACATTCCGGAGGTCACTCAACGGCAAATCCTCTAGAAAATCGGATATTACGTCCTTCCTTTTCTCTTTTCTTCCGCGTTATGTCGTGTTACAATTTTGGGAGTTCCGAACCAAACAATTATGCATTTAACGCCTTCTACTTTTAACATTACAGTACGGAAGGTGTTTTCTCTTGCTAAATCGATGATGCTGAGCAACTTTGTAATTGACTGTCTCCCCGTATATCGTACCGTTTTTGAGATAAGAACGCTAACTTCGAATTTTGCCCCCAGGTGTCGCAGTAAGCGGTTTTTTTGAGTTGCGCATGGCATATTACTATACCTAGACCCCACTTTTATGACTATAGCTCTTGCCTTTCAGAAATTATTGGGGTGACAACGGACTTTAGCGGGCACACTGTATATATATCATCTAGGATTATTTCTCATACAAATCTATGATATGGTGTTACTATAGATAATTACAGATAATATTGATGTTTACATTATTGAATTTTCATTCATGGTCATTCTATTCATCTTTGTTTTATATTCATATTTAGAGAGTAACAGAGGCTTATCGGTACACAATTAATTAGATCTCATTCAATGAGAGGTTTCTAATATAATGATATGGTTATAACAATTTGCATAAAATCCTAGATAGAGTGTAAACTGTTACATGAAAAATTAAATGTGTGGAGTCCTAAAATCCTAGGTAGTTTAAAACTTGGTATCTTATTGTTATTATTGATAAATTACCCATCTCAAATGCAAAATCAACTAGGAAACATTTAAACGTAAAGAGCAAAATATGCAAGATGTTATGGTTTGTTTCATTTTGAATTAATAAAATTAATGTGTAGCTGCGACATTTAAACAGTTGCATTAATTTGAGTAAATATATATCCATGGAATGGCCTCTCCTAATCAGAATGTGAAGATTTGAAATGTTATTTTGCATATATACATATATTTATAGTCCAGATTTATTCGATTTTAAATAAATTTTTGTTATATTTATCTAAATGCTTCTGTTATCATTTATCCCTCACACACTGACTTCTGTACTTTCCTCCTGATCTGATGAATTTATATTCTAGAACCTGGAGTTCAGACTAAAAAAATACACAACGCGTAACGTAATGATAAATTAATTCGCATTTTAAAGGTGAAACTTGTGTGATGAACTTTTACTCGTGAGATCTAACTTATAGCTTTAGGATGCTTGAGCATATATTAAAAATATTTTTAACTAAATCTTAAATTTTTAACAGGCAGTTAATGTTAAATGAATCAAGAGTTGGTATAAATCTTGATTGTGCAATGTATGCATTTCACAAAATCTCAATTCATTGATTTAAAACTTTATTTAGAACTTGTGTTGCCGTAAATTACATGAAGATTTAGTCTGATAACTTCAACATCTTTTTATATCCTAGAAGGAAATTATAATTATTTTGAACTTTTAAACCTATCTCGAGTAATAGTTCAAAATCTTTCCATCACACACTATTTAGATACCATCATTAAAAAATGATATTTTTTCCCATCGCACACTATTTAGGTACCATCATTAAGAAAAATGGTGTATTTTTTCCATCACACACTATTTAGATACAATCAT
>BGPR01000064.1:1702759-1717054 GCA_013235015.1 Araneus ventricosus
AAAAGATGGAATATAAAATACTATATTTCGTTAAATATAGATTTAAAATTACTCTGTAAATGCATTGGACAACGAAGTGATATTATCATTAATCGATTACAACAAAAGATTAGCTCTACTGTCAAGACACTTAAAGGCGTACTTCTTTTACTATTTGATTCCCTGATCACAATTTATCAATTCCACATATAAATGATATTCCATCTTTTATATATGGAAAATGACATGTATAAAAGATAGAATACTCTTTTATATATGGTTTAAGTCCATTGAATTTTCTTAAGCACATTAAATTTCCCATCAACATAGCGTCAAAATATCGTCTATAATTCGAATTTATTTCTACTAATTTGAGAACAAAATTAAAGTGTGTATGTATTGTTACAAAATTTGTCCTGTGGGTGTCCGGTGAAAACAGTCGAACAAGCAGGATAATGGAGAAAGACGATATACTCACGAATATTCCATAAACATGACACTTAGGCAACAGTGAAAACAACACTTGCACAAATTAGCAGTGCATGCAGACAGTAGTTCACTAATCAGATGCAACAACGCTTTCAATACCACTCGGCGTCTAAAAGCTGCTATCTCGCATTGCTGATAAAATTCCAAAGACGTTCGCACTCCAAAGGCGATCCTAGTAGATCAACAAACTCACTCTCTTTTGTGATCCGAGCACGGTCCTTTTATAGTCTCCCCGACACAGCGTGATGTCTCATGGAATCATCTGGGTAAATCCTGATCTCTGTTCCTAATAGAGATATCGAGAAATTTCCAGCATTTTTTAGGTCTTACATTTCGTCGCCAAAATTTCCAAATTTGTAGCCAAGTTGCCAAAATGGTCGCCAAGGTCAGGGGTCCAGGCCTGCTTGCTGCCGGTTAACAGCTTCCTAGTTCGCACTGCGGAAGCTCTAAAGTCGTTCCCAATGGATAAACAAAAACTCCTCTGATCCAGGCGCCCTTCTTATATACACTCTCCGACAGGCCGTGACGTCACATGGAGTTTTCTCGTGTATTCAAGTGTATTCCCTTTCCTAATAGAAATATCGAGAAAGGGGATGCATTTTCTGGAATCATCTATTTGTCGCCAAGTTCGTCGCCATTGTTAGGGATCCCGGAACAGCCGCTGCCCGTCACTCCATACTTAACTTTTTAAAACTCTCTTCCCAACCATAAGACTGACATTGCAGGGAAGCGACTTTCCATGTTCGTAACAATATTTATTTCTGAATCGATTTTGCTATTTAGATCCATCCATATCTTCTCTCTATCGTTCGTGTTTCATTGTATGTAGCAATGCATTCAATCAAAACAGAAATAAAATATTTCTCATTTTTCTAATTATTTTTAAAAATACTGGATGCGAATTCCATTTTTTATTTTGGGGTTTTATTGCACAAGTATTGTATTTTAAGTGTTGTACTATACTGTTTATTACAATTACTTAGTTATTAAAATTATTATTTAAAAATTTTATTAATTTTCACTTTATATATTAAAATTACTTACTATTTATTTATCATACATTATTAATTCAAACTGTTAATTACTGTAAATAAATATTTTCTGCCGTTTTAAATTTAAAAATTGCTGTTTTCTTTCATTGTTTGACGAAGTTGTCCTAAAATAAAAATTTAAAAATTCAGATATCTTATTATGTTATCCTCAGCTTATAATTAGTGGTATTAGTTGTAATTAGTATTACTTCCACGTTTCCTTATATTTACATAAATGTTTCCTGTCTGTTTCTGGGATAAAAATGTATTATGCTTATCATAATAATAAAAGTATGAAATTCAGAAATGATATGCTTTTCTGAAAGTCTGCATTGTTCGAATTACTTTATAAAAGAAATTAATTACTAAGCCAACGCTGTCAAATTTTATTTTGTTTTAGTTGAAAATTCTATAGTAGAATGTCGAACTAAAAAATAAGAGAAACATTTAAAGTTTTAAGAGAAGCTTTGGTTCAGGAAATTTACTTATATTTCCCATATAAATATATTTAAAATATAACAATCGCTATATAAATTGAGTATGGTCAATTCTTTTACAAACAAGTAAATATTGTTAAACAAAACAATCAGAAAATGTAACATTATTCGGATATTCCTTTGGACAGTTTCGTATAAACTTTAAATAATGCGTTGGCATTAAATAATCTACACTATTAAAATTCGAAGGTAAAAAATGTATGTATCTATCTATGTCCAGCTGTCATCTCACGAACCACTGAACGCAGAAACAAGCCGAAAGTGCCAAAAGATGAGAAATAATCCAAGGAATCCATTTTGACCATTTAACTTCCGAATTTATAATTATTTCAAAAGATATTAAGTTTATAATGAATTAATATACCGTTCTGCCATCTATCGGTAGAGACAATTTTCTGTTATTAATCTTTCACATCCGATGTCTTCCATTTTTTATTTATTCAATGGAAGCTGGGTTTGTATAAAATATTTTATTTTTCCTTTTTCCGCGAATTTTCGTATTTTGATTTATAAACATCGGAAAAATAGTTTTCTTACATTTTTTCTTTATTTTTTGTCTTACGATGTTTAACTTCGTAACGTTTGTTGGGGAAAGTAAATGACAATATTTATTGATAAAATACGGAAGCGGACATATGTAAAAGTATTGATCCCGAGGCCTCACGTAACTTTCCTTCGCTCCGCCAGGGAATATCGCATTATTCGAGATAGCCCGTGGAACGCTGGCCACGCAGCTAGTGTTTTTATAATTATTGTACAATCAACGAGGTCATATAATTATCTCGCATGTCCAACATTCAAATTTACTTTCGGGCCTTATATCCTGGAATTAATAACGAACCTACAGCCAAATATAAAGCACATTGAGAAAGATGAATTTGTTAGAAAATATTTCTTGTATGAAAGCATAAATAAAAGCTTTAAGAAAGGTAATCTTCTTTTCTTGCATTTGCCAAAACTGAAATAAAATTTTTGCTGCCAAGATCAGACTTTTTTTTATTAAAGTATTTGCTTCTATAGACATGTATTTTAGCAGCTTCAATTCTCCAAAAAGCAGTTATTATTTTAAACTTTAATTTATGCTTCTACGGGAAATAAACACAAATGTCAATTTTACATAGTCCAAAAGAGTTTTAACTCATTTTCTTCGAACTTCGACAGTGTACTGCATTTTTTGTTGTTGTTCCGAGAATGCAGGCACAAAAAGATGGCAGAATAGATTTCGAACCGAATTTCCATATCAATTTTCTGCTCCGTAGATTCCTTATTAATAGTTTTCCCTCATCATAATATTTCAAAAATAAACAGAAGTTGAACACACAGAGATGATTGTACTTTTTCTTCTTTCTTCAAAAGAAAGGGTAAAGGTAAACAAAAGCAAAGCAGTTTGTGGCAAACAAGCTGTTCCCTCAAAATAACGGTATTTCGAACAACACGTGACCTTCAATTTGTCCATTGTTCTCTCAAGATTAATCAACTTCACTTCAGTTACACGCAAAAAGCAATTTTCTCTCGTTATTGTTCTTGTTTTCGTTTTCTATCCTGTTTTTTTCTTGAGAAAACTGAATCGATGTTGAGCGCTGATGATTGATATTAAGAATGGTAGAACAATTTAGATCCTTCATCACATCCATGTAAAAATTTGTCAGAATTTATTAATGCTACTTTAATTTTTTCTATCTGTTATACTTTTTTCCCCTTTGAAATTTTGATTAAGATGCACAATTTTGGGATTCAAATCAATTGTTGTGGATCATAAACATATCAACCAATCAGCCTGAGAAAAGTATCATCATTCTTTTCTGGAAGTTTTTTAATCAGTATTGTAATTTTCACTAAGAATAAAATTCAACAAAGGGCTTCAATTTTGCTTCAGTACTTTGAAGATCGGAGTCTCATCAGTTACTTTTTCCATTTTCATTAGAGATGAAAACACCATTCAGGTAATTTTAGCAATTCATTCTATTACAACAAAAGTAAAAATTACAATCATAAAAATATACTAATAAATGTGAATATGTTTATATGTTTGCGTGTGAGAGCCTATTTGTTTTCTAGAAGGCTGACCAACGGAAAATAGCTGCCAAATTTGGCATACATACGCTTAAGAGAGTGCAAATGTGTAATTTTTGAACTTTAATTAGAATTTGAATATATTAACAATAAACCAAAATTTTGGCACTTTGCATCTATGAGTTACTGATATATTATCCCACAAAAATGATTTTTATTTCATCTTAAAATTCAACTAAATTTTTTGACGATTAAAATACTTATACGATTAAAATACTTATATATACTGTAGTATATACGTATTTGTATACAGGAAAGTAAAATGAAACAGAAAATACTGTTCGTTTCAAAAATCCGGACTAGCACTTTTGGGCGATTTTACTACGGAAAGTAGGTAAGGTAGGTAGGAAAAGGGGGTAAATATTTACATTTCTCTCTATTGATTTTGTTTGAAAGGAATTTGTTAATTTTTTCTTTTTTTTTTCTCCTTTATTTGGTTGCTGGACAGATTCAGGCCACAGAAAGGAATAAATTTTGACTTTTGTCATTCCTTCCTACAGAAAATTTGTCCATTTTAGAACTACAAATGGCGTGTGGTCTCCGATGAGTTCGCCATTCTAGTTCTTTTACATTTTTCTTCCATTTTGATTATTTTTTTACTTTTTAATTTTTCTTAAGTGTTTCAATTATTTTAGAATTTTTGTTATTTAATACTATAATTTTTGTTGTGTCATATTTAGGAAAATTTTGTTGATGCTATCACTTAATTCTGCTGCGTTGAGCGCGCAAAAAGGTGTATTGTTATCATTATTATTATTGTTTACTTCTTTTGTTTCTTTTATTTATTTTTCTTTTTAATTCAAATTTACGTTTTTCTATTATTCCTACGGAAAGAGATGACAGACAATGAATAAGATGAGCACTTATCCGGAGTTCTTTGTTAGCTCATGATATTCGTCCGATTTGGCGTATTTGCCTTTTTTGTTATTTTTCTTTAGTCTTCACAATAAATCAATAAATGAAAATGAAATGTTTCTATATACTCCTAAGTAAAATGTAAATATCTCCCTCTCTATTTTCACTCCACCTCTATTTTGATGAAATCAACTCCACCTGGCGCATGCGCAAAACCGCGGAAGGTTTCCGTGTATGAATGATCAGTAACTAGACATGCTACAAGTTTGATCTATCGCCGTACAAAAGATCATAGAACAGAAGATAATCTCATGATAAAAAGCAAAAGAATTATCGGGATACAGTGTGACTTTTCATTAAACTACAACTTTTAACTGAAATAACTCTTGAGTCGTTGCAGATAGCAAGCACTACAAACATTTTTTTATTGAAAAGAACGTTGAAAAGAATTTTAAAGCAGAATGTTTTCAAAGTGAGAACCGTCAGAAGAGATAAAATACCGCAACCTAGTCACAACGTTGTTAGTTACAAGTTCAAGAGTTTTCCATTTAATGCTTGCAAACGAATCAGTTATGAACCTTTCGAGGCTAATAAGGTCTGTCGGCTTTTTCTTGTACACCAAATCTTTCATATGACCCCAAAAAAGAAATCACATGGATTCAGATCTGGTGAATAAGGAGGCAAATTCAATGCACCAGGATTGTTCTAGACTGTTTAGGCCGGTTTCTGAATATTGCAGAACACTTCTGTAGCAATAGTATGGCATTTTCGCCACATAAATACCAATTTTTAACAATAAATATACTATCATCGGTTGAATATGACACTTTGGAAGACATTTTCAAAATGGCGTGGAACCGATACGAAACAAATTCCTTTTAATCCCTCTGCCACTGAATGCATTCCTGGCGCCATCTAGTGAGACTCTGAGAATTTATTTCAGCTAAAAGTTGTAGGTTAATTAAAAGTCACCCTACATATGCTGTGTGAACAATAACAACAGACAAATTTTTACAAGAAAATCGATTCTCAAAAGTAAATAATAGTATTATTTCAAAATAAGTTTATCCAACAGGAATGTCATATTTATCACATTCCAAACTAGCCCAGTCTTTGATTTCCTTCGTCGCTCCCACAACCATTCAAGATTTTCAATAAACACACCATATCTGCACCTTTTTCTTTGCATTACTCTAGTCTAACAAATAGAAATTCTTTCACAGCATGGCTTGCCGCGAGCATATAAGAGATAAGCTCAAATTTCAGGCAGCACAGAGACTACATCTTTGTGATTTGTCAGAAAATCTACAGCATTCGGTTTTGGATACTTATTTGTCCCAGTATCAAGAGGATTGAGTTATCCATCACATCAACAAGTAATGTAAGCCTTTGGAAATGATTGGAAACCAAATGGAACAGTATATCTGTGGGATTGAATTAGATGAATAGTGTTATTTGATTTCTTGTTATTGTGGTGTGCTAATGGAAAGATATCAAATAAGCTGTGAAACCTGGGTGTAAAATATTTATTCTGAAAATAGCTATTTTGTAAAATGAAACACATTCTATGATTATAGAATTGTATTTCAGCAAAAGAACTGTTAAAAAGTTAATTTTGATAAAAAGAATTTCTCCCCTAAATATATTCCCAATCATTTAGGTTAAATTTCTCCTAATAAGAATTTATGTTTGTTTGTCTGTATGTTAAATGAAATAAATTCATTAATTGTAGGTAAAAATAATCCTTTTTATGTTCTTTGATGGAATTGGTTATGGAGATTTCGGCCTACACGAGAAAAAAAATGATGAAATTTCTTGAATTTATCTAAACTAATTTTGCCATATTAGTTCTATTTTTGGATGTTAATAAACATTCATTAAACATGCAGTAACTGAGCTCCCGTATCGTCATATCGAAAATTTTGTTTCTTTTGCGCATTTTAACAAAAATTTGGTCTTGCATTTCTTAATAGTTTTTAATAACAGTTACCATATGTAATTTTGTTTTAGTTAAACTTAATTTCGTCCATTACCCATGTACAGCGAATGTAAAATGCTGTGATATTCGTGACGAATAAAAAACATATATTTGTAGAATTATTAAAATATTTAAAGAAAGAAATTAATTAGATTAAAAAATCGTTTGGTCATAAAAGAAATTAATTTAAAAATATCTATTGGCTGAAAAAGAAATTAATTACAAATATCGTTTGGCATTAATTCTTTTCTAAAGGTTATAAAATTAGTTTGGCAACGATGTATTTATTGTCTATTGTTAACGTTGCCTAGCAACGGAAAAGAATATTGAGGAATTGAACATGGAATTCGTTGTAAGTCAGTGATGTAACGTTTGTGATGTAAGTGTATGTGTTTGTTTTACATGTTTGTGCTGTGGTAGACGTCCAATAAATATATTATTTTCGATAAAGAAGGCTCTACAATTCTTCATATAATGATAAAATACATTACAATGCTAATAAATTCGAATGAATTTTAATGAATTCGAATGCGTCTCTGCGCTTATTGACAATTCACAATACAGACTATTGGACCTAGAAATACCAAATTTGGCCGAAACATAATTTGGGGGATAGCACATTGGAGCGTTTCTTTGCAATTTTAATTAGAAGTACAATTGACTAAAAAGTTATCGAAATTTTGACATTTTTCCATGATAACATCCGAAAATATTGTTACACAAAGTTGGTTTTGACATCATCATAAATTCAAAAAATTATCTTTTTAATTATACTTATTTAAGTGCCATATATACATAACACCGCTTCATATCTCCGTATCTAGAATCATTATGATTCGTTGTAATCGGTTAAGACGGATATGAAGCGTAAGTATACCAGAAGAAAGAAAATTAAAAAATCAATTTAACAACCTAAAATTAGAAATTTTTTAAATAAATTATGTGACTAAAGAAGAAAACTTAAATAATAGCAGAAGAGTCTATGATGTCACCAGAAAGACTTTCTGCCTCGAAGAATATTTTTTAGTCTATTGTTTGACCATAATCATATTATTATGCTTATGTTATAATTCCATATTCAAACTTAGATGCTGATGTTATTATTGAACTTCGTAATCAATGAAAAAATGAACCAGGAGAGAGCAGTTGGCAGATCTGATTTTTAAGGATCTGGATCTGTAGTTGCCACATAGTTTTTCTCTAATTTAAATAAATTTTCAATATAGTTTTAATAATATTTTCAATTCTCATTGTCGTAAAGAAATTCATATCATGTTCGTTTTAGTAGGAATAGTTTATCCTAGAGTTTTCTTTAATTTTCGATAATCAATGTATAAATATTTGGCTTATTTTTTGCACATTCAATAGGCTTCTTTTTAAAGCACGCTTTTAATAAAATATTGGAATTTTTGTTTTAGTTTGTCGTAATTAAGGCTAAAGTTTAGCTTCAGGAGAGAGCATTTAGGAAAGCGTTTTATAGTTCGTCCATTTTAAAACCTCTGCTTCTCTTTTATTTAACACTAGCTGATATGCCCGGCGTTGCTCGGGGTAAAAATATGTTCAAGAATCTCGTAGTTATTCGTACTCCATTTTTCCCTCCCCATCATTGCTACGGCAACAGCAGAAACTCTTTCATATCTTGTATTTTTTGCCATTATCCGGAGTACAATTCTCTTGTCTTCAGTGTTTTTGTCACTGACCGGAAAAAAAACCGCATAGTGTTCTTTCTTTTTCTCCTTAGGACCTCTCCCTCCTGTACGAAGTGGGCTCAACAATCTTGAGAGATTTTACACACTCATTATGATCATTAAAAATTCGTAAAATTAAATGGAGCATAGCGGAAAGAGAGTAATTAACATCATTGTGTTGTGGTGCAAACATATTGAAATAGGTATATGCTAAGAAATAAAAGCTAAATAAAATTTCTGCCTTTCTGTTAACATTCAAACAATATTTTTATCATAACTTTCACTATGGTGAAAATACGGAATGAAGGATTTGATAAAACGATCAATGGTTTGAATTTAATTACAATAACAGAAAGCGTTGCTACAAATTGCATATGAAATAAATTTGAAATGTTTATTAAATTAAGGGAAAAAACTCGTGACATTTAAATTGAAATCATTAAAAGGATAATTTTCTGCTCTTTGGGATGGTATGTAAATAATCTACGTGCAATATATTTTTCTGAAATTATTGGCGAAAAACTGAGATAAAACGCCGATAATTGGCTTAATTTTCGTTATTTAATTAAATATCTTAAAAAGTGATTTTTTGAAAGTTTGAAAAAGCAGAATTAATCTAGGAACGGACCCCAGAATGGTGTGTGCAAATTTCATATCAAGACTATTCACCGTTTAGGAGGAGTTCTTGCGACAGATAGACCATTAATACATCTTTTTCACCTTCGCTTTTTCCTCTTCCTACAATAGGAACCGGACTAAGTACTCTTGAAGGTTTAGCACACACTCATTAGGATCAGTTAAACAAAACATCGAGAGAATAATTCACTAACGTCATTGGATCACTGTGTAACCGTAAGCTGTAAATGCTACGACAACAGGAAACCGGAAGTGTAAAGTCTCCTTTGTTGTCTATGCTCAAAGAAAACAATATTTTCGTATATTAACTAATACTGGCAAAAGCCCGTGCGCGAAACAGTAAATGGACTTAAATTTATTTCTATAAGAATAAAATTATTTTTAGAAATTGCGTTAATTATATTTTTTAAACCTTAATAACAATCAGATAAAACAATTTATCGCAATGGAATTATTATCATTAAAAAGATAATTTTCTTCTCTTTAAAATGACATAAAAATAATTGTTGTCTAATAAATATTTCAGAAGTTATTCGCAAAAAACGTCTGAGCATTAGGCTTAACAGCGGCTAATTTTCGTTACTTAATTAAATATCTTAAGAACTAATTAACTCTGAAAGTTGAAAATAGCACGCCATTTGATCACTGTGTAACCGTGTTAAAAGTTGTAAATTCTACAACAACCGGAAGTGAAAAGTCTACTTTGTTGTTATGCTCAAAGAAAACAATATTTTCTTATATTATGTTTAACACTGGTAAAAGCCCGCGCGCGAAACAGTAATTTGGCTTGAATTTATTTCTGTAAGAATAAAAAGCATTGTTAGAAATTGCGTTAAAAATATTTTTTTAAACCTCAATAAAAACAGAGAACACACTTCATCGCAATGGAATTAATATCATTGAAAAGATAATTTTCTGCACTTTAAAATGGCATAAAAATAATTGTTGTGTAATAAATATTTCAGAAGTTATTGGCAAAAACGTCTGAGCATTAGGCTTAACAGCGGCTAATTTTTATTTAATTAAATATCTTAAGAACTAATTAACTCTGAAAGTTGAAAATAGCACCGTTGACCTAGAAATGTGCTCTAGAATGTCGTGTGCAAATTTCATGTCGCTACGTTTCGCCGTTTAGGAGGAGTTCTTGTGACCGACAGACGGATACATGTATTTTCTGCTTTATATTATAGATGTATGGATCTATAAAAATATGTGAACCTCTATTATTTTGAAGTTTGGATTTCTTATTGTAGTATTTTGAATCTATTTATTCCACCAGTAAACAAAAATTCTCTGAGATATTGCGTAAACTATGAAATTGTACACAAAAGACTCCAGGGCTGAATGATTCTATTTACTAATCTTATATTTTTTATGAATATGTTTCGATTCAGCAAGTAAGTTCTTGAATTAGTTGATGTTTGAAGATTTCCCGTTTCAAATAAAAGCTCAAATATTAAATGAGATGACAGAGTATTAGGGAGACACATAGTAGCAATGAGCAGAGCAGTGTAAGGCTTCTAAAAGAATATGAGATAAATGTGTTTACAAATTCAATGTTTGTAAACAATTTCCTGAGAACTTTATTAATAACTGCGCACAGTATCTTCCTATAGTCGCAATAATTTTTAAACTTAAATGATTCCAATACATCTTACGGATAAAATACCCAATTTGTGATATGTTTTCTAACTTTGCCACCCCTTTATAACTTTAACAGTTAGTCGTAATGAATGTAAGTAAACGTTTGCTTTGCTTTTCTTTTTATATAAAACGTTTGTCTACTTTTGTGTTTCGGTTGAAGCAGCATTATGCGCGCTCTGGATACAATGTACTATTGTTGTGTTTTATCGCTTCCGGCATTTGTTGGCTTTTTTGCTATCAGGTGTTTATGATTTGGTTGTTTTACTCTTTTTCTCCTGCCTTTTTTCGTAATGAAACTGTAACTGCGTATTCTGTCTGAAAAATTCAAATTATAATGCTTTGCAAGTAGAAAAAACAAGCGAGCATGAATTAACCTAATCTGGCACGCATATCTGTTAAATATTGCAATTAATGGAGGTTTAATTAAAATTTTCCATAACCAATAATCCCTGCGAAACACTTGGTCGCCAGAAGAGGCTAGTGTTAAATAAAGGTTCCATATTACTTCATTTCTAAGTATGTTTTTTAATGCCATGGAAAAATGTGTGTCTTTATTTTCTTTTGAAATCTATGAGAAGTTTTTCATTCTTATAAAATTAAATACTGCTTTTGACTATTTTTAGTTATTAGCAATCTCCAGAGTTCCAACTTTAATTATAGCTATGATTTAACATTTTAGGTGCTGATATCAATAATTTCTTCAGTGTACACAGTGGTACAACCTCATACCACCTGACAAAATCGTCAGATGACCTAGAACTCTTATGGTGGAAAAGAGTTATGAACAACAACAATTCTCGGGCGAAAATCAGAAAACTCATCCACTTCATCGCGGAAAACGAAACACTCTTTAATCCAAAAGATGGTGACAATAACTAACCACAGACTCAATTAACCATAGGTCATCTTGTCTCTTCCCCCATACATAAGGTAACACCTTCTTAAAGTCAACAACGCAAAAACTTGAAAGGACTAACAGTTAAATTACTAAATATTATATTCTTTTGTTCTAAATGTCCTCTTTTTGTATCCTTATATATAAAATGTAATTTTTTTGCTTTGGCTTTTGCAATAAAGTTTCACGCATACCCAACCAACCGACAGAGAGCCGTCCTAGCTCCGAGTTCGGGGATATGCTGTGGTGCTAAGTGTACACAATGTTCCGAATTTATACGCAGAAGAAGTCCAGAAGGGTTGGACTGGCCATCCTGTCCAATCTCTGAATTGGGAAATTTCTTATCTAAGAAAGTTTCGTCAGCACTGAGAAGTTCATTCAAGTTCAGAATCCTCGATATTTATGGCCGAGAAGTAATAATTTGGAAGGACACTATGCGTGTGGATGAGCAACAACTCAACATAGTCATACCTCAACGCCGCCCCAACTAATCACATGAGCAGAGAGCTGTGAAGACATAAAGCGTATAAGATTTGGATTTTTTGGCGCACGATTGTTAAATAGAATTCGCTGCGCCACAACATAGTCATACCTCAACGCCGCCCCAACTAATCACATGAGCAGAGAGCTGTGAAGACATAAAACGTATAAGATTTGGATTTTTTTGGCGCACGATTGTTAAATAGAATTCGCTGCGCCACAACATAGTCATACCTCAACGCCGCCCCAACTAATCATATGAGCAGAGAGCTATGAAGACATAAAGCGAATAAGATTTGGATTTGGATTTTCTGGCGCAAGATCCTCAAATAGAATTTGCTGCGAGGACTCTGAGGTTACACTTTAATCAATACGAAAAAAAAACCAATTATAAAAAGGTGGAAAATGGAATTCACAAAATTCAAACAATGGATTATGATGTAAAAGACCAAAACTAAAAAAGACTAAAAATAAAATTTCATGAACGATGCTAACATCTTTAAGATAAGAAAAATATTAGGATGAGGTGTTTCACACAATAAAATGTCCAAATGAAAATTACTGGAAGTGAAGTGTTTCAAGCAAGATCTATTAAAAGCCACACACTCTATTAAAATGTGGTGAACCGTTGAAAACAAGTAAGAATTTAGAGATGGGCGCGAGTTCTTTGCATGAATAGTCGTCTGTGATGGTTGTAGTTAGAGCATACGTAGTACGGTGTTCGGATCACTGAAATATTTCTTACATGTTATTACTAATTGCTAATTAAATACCACAAAAAAAGACAATGGCTGTGACAGTTCATTTAGCCCAATACTACATGCAAAATGGTAGAATACCGCCTTACTTCTTTGTCTTAGACACATTCGTTCCACAGTGTCAACAAATTGTATGTAAAACAAATAACACTATTATGGGCATTGAGAAATAAAGAATCGTCTTATAAATTTCGGTTGAAATCAGCCAGTACTTCAGTTAAAACAAGCACCAAAGCAACGAAGACTCCAAAATAATGATAAAAATTTCAGTTCAGATCATGTATTGTAGTACCTCAAGAATTGTCTTACAAATTTCTGCTCAATTCAGTCGATACCTCAGTTAACAGAAGAACTAAAGCAATGAAGGTTCCAAAATATTCAATAATAAAAATCTCAATTCAGATCATTCAATACCTCAAGAATCGTTTTAAAATTCCCTTTCAAATCAGTCAGTACCTCAGTTAAGACAAGCACCAAAGCGACGAAGGCTCCAAAATAATGATAAAAATTTCAATTTAGATCATGTGGTACCTCAAGAATCGTCTTACAAATTTCTGCTCAATTCAGTCAGTACCTCAGTTAACAGAAGCACTGAAGCAACAAAGACTCCAAAATAGTTATATTTTCCCATTCTTGAATGTTTACAAACCTCTGATTTTCTTCTTTGAAAGCCTTAATTATGCACTCATGATTCCCAACCTACATGTTTAACAAAATATTTTCAAAATTTCCTAAAAGAAAGCTTTTAGGGGAAGAAGATTTTGACCTCTGTTTAAAAAAGCAAATTACACATTCATGGCAATTTTTAAACAACGAGAGGGAAAAAAATCATATACTCTCAGTAGTAGTAAATGAAAATAGAACATTTTTTCTATTCATAAATAACGAAGATTAATGATACATTACCTTCCCTGAACGCAATCCAAGATTTACGGCGAAAATTAATTATGTCTCCTACGCGTTGAAAGGGGTATTAGATGGGATCTTAGAAATGAATTGCTGAGATTTTCTGCATTTTTCGTTCCCATTTTTGAGCATCTCATCACGTACGAGCTAAAAAAATTGATAAATTACATTAGTTTATTCTTCTTTATCATTATATTGTTTGCCTGTTATTTTTCGAAATTTTTTTCTATTTTACTTTGCTTCATCATGCGATGGAGGATTTGTTTGAAATGTCTTAATCAAATTTGTTTGTTTCAAGAGAGACGATGATAAGTTTGTTTCGAATATCTCATTTTTAATAAATAAATGTTGGATGATTTGAGACGTGACGAATGAAGAACTCATAA
>BGPR01000064.1:1723858-1737105 GCA_013235015.1 Araneus ventricosus
AGGTTAATTGGAATAAAAATTTACAATGGCACAACAAGAGAATATTAGATAAAATATGCAACTCAGGTTAATTGGAATAAAAATTTACAATGGCACAACAACACAATTGCACGAATAACAACATGCGGAACGTCTATAACTTTGGCAGCAAGACCTTCGAACACTTACTTTATGTTACTTCGAAGGTTTGTTGTTGATATGACGTCCTACTTGCCATTGTATCTGTCATATTGCTTACGACTTCCAGTGTTGTTATTCACGTAACGGTGATGTTGTGCTATTGTGAATGAGCCTGAGTTGCTTATTTTATCTTATATTCTCTTATCTTGTATTTAATTCACTGTCAATGAGACCCCCGTAGCGGTCGACCTTTGCGACCTCATGTTCTATTGCAAACGTTGTTTGTCTTGACATGTACAATTACCACAAGAAGTTTGTCGTTCGAATTTTGGAACACTCTGTATAAATCTAAGACTGAAAATCCAAGATATTTATCATAAACCTCTTCTTAAATTTGATTATGTGTCGTCTCTATATGCGAGACTGTTGTGAAAGTGAGTTTATATTAAACAAAACTTTAAGAAGAACCGGTAACAATAGACTACTAGATTATGATTTTTATTTTTATTTTAACTGTACAATCTTTTACGTATAATTCATAATTTATGAACGTTTCTCATACTCAGTGATTTGATTTGATGGAGTTTACTGGCGCAAAAACCATTATTGATTATGCTGCGCCAAACGTACGGTACGAGAGCAAAATATTAGTTTAAGAGATTGCTAAAAAACTGTCACACGTCATGACTTTTAAAATTGTGAAGATCGTAAGAAACGAGGCTTTGGACGAAAACTTTGAATCATGGTAGTAAAAATTCAGATAAAATAGTAAAAACCAATCATTTTTAAGAAAGTAAAAATTTGTGGGTGAGGAACTTCACGAAGAATATCTTCAAGAGTGATGCAAGAGGAATGAAGGCAGCGGATGCGTTGATGATTAAATTGTGGGCATTCAGTGAGAATGTGGAGAATAGTCATTTGGTATTGGCATGCTGTGAAAAAGAGGTGGGGGTTCCCCCAATAGCAGATGCCTATGCGTGATCTGCTATGGCTAATTCTAAATCGAGTGAGGACAGTGTCGAGTTTTCTGTTAGGCAAACTAGGCCAGCAGGTAATTACATGTTTTATAGAGTGAAAGTTATTTGCTTCTTTAAAGTTCCACTGACTTTGTCAATTTGAGCGAAGTTTGATTTTTAAATATTTTTTTATATCGTTGAGAGGAACAGGAGAGTTTACACTATTGGTAGCGGATTTCGCTAAATTGTCTGCATGTTCATTTCCAGATATAGTGAGAGGGAACCCAGCAAAAGAGAACAGAGAATCCCCTACATGCAGGCCGATCATGTATTTCGAGAACATTAAATGTTAACTCGGTGATCAAAAGGGCAGAGTTTTAAAAGACGCATACGAGGGTTGTAAATAAAGATGTGAAAACATAGATAGTAAAAAAATTATTATGAACTTACAAGTAAAATATTATTAAATTCCTTCAATAGAATCACCAGCAAAATTTTGTACGTTTTTCCGAATGTCGGGAAGCCGTAGGATACCGTTGGTATAGTGTTGTTTGTTAATGACAGTAACGGAGCGCCCTACTGGTCGGAGCACAGCCGTCACGTCAGGCAATCGGGAACATGGGAGGGTTCCTTCAATTGAGGAAACAGGTCGAAGTCACAAGGAGTCATGTCAAGTGTATACGGAGGATGTTCCAAGACTTCCGAATGCCACCGTCGCAATACATTGGTTAAATTATGTGCCACATGACAACAAGTGTTGTCATACAACAGTATACTGAGAATGTCTCGCAATAAACGAGGGCGTTTGCTCCGCGTAGCCGGAAACAGATGGTGCGGCGGAAATAGTAGTCTGCTTCGACAGTTTGTCCTTCAGGAACAGTATGCGTAAGAATGACAGCCTGACAATCGTATGCCACAATCAGCATAATGCTGCGTTCATACGGCCTGTCTTTTCACGAGTTCCATCCGAGGTTCGCGTTATGTCCCATCGTCGAAATAGGAAGAATCGATGTGGCTCGTGGGCTTGCAAGTGCATCTGTTGTTTCCCGCGTTATGGTAGTAAAAAGCTCGCACATCAAAGGGAGGGTGAGTGGTCAGTCGGCGTCGGTGCATCCGTTCACTCGAGCGTTGCCGATATATTTGCAAAGACAAGCGCCGTACAAACAGCCCGACTGTTCGAATTTCACCGACTACAGTCTACATGTAGGAACCTAAAGCAACTCGAGGTCTGGAAAAGCCAACCGCCGTCGGAACAAGGCTTAACATTTTCCCGACTTGGTTCATGGCGAATTTTGCTGACGCCATTCATTCGATTGGCGCTTTCATTCAACCTCGTAGGCTCGTGTACACGGCTCATCAATGGCGACAATACGCTGCAGAAATGAGTCCCATTCATTGCAGCATCTTTTGATGTGGACACCAGCCAGTGCATACCGATGCCATTTGGACAAGCCATCAGCCGTCGGAACAAGGCTTAACCTTTTCCCGACTTGTTTCATGTCGGACTTTCTGTGGACGTGGCGAACTTCGCTGACGTCATTCATTCGATTGGCGCTTTCATTCAGGCTCGTAGGCTCGTGCACAAGGCTCATCAATGGCGACAATACGCCGCAGAAATGAGTCTCCTTCATTGCAGCAACTTTTAAAGTGGACACCAGCTAGTGCATGCCGGTGTCATTTCTGTACGTTGGTGAGTCGATGTGGAACCCAGCGGGATGAAAGTTTCCTCATGTTAAGACATTTCATCAGTATGTGCCACAGCGTTTGAAGACTGAAACCAACTTCTAAGGATAATTCCCGGACAGTCTATCGACTGTCTATGGAAATCAGACCACTCGCAATGTTGATCTCCTGTTGAGGAATGGGCGATGAGAATGGTCTCATTCCGAAACGCACGAAACGCCTTGACCCATCGTGCATCGTGCATACGGTAACGGATCATCGCCACAGGCTTCACGTAACCCGTGACAACATTCAGATGCATTTTTGCCACGGGCGACCTCGATGTTAATCAGTGACCCCTGATCACCTTTTGTAAACATGCTCTAGAGTAGGGATTGCAATCCGGAAAACCGGATCCGGCATCAGTAGATGTCAACCGGATCCGGTAAATTAAAAAAATGCAAGAAACCGATTTCTTTAAAAAATACTCGCGTTGTTGCATGAGTAGGTACTTAAATGCGTGGTGAGTACGAGTCGTACGACGCTGACTCACCCGCTACCACACTCCGCGCCTGCCCCACCACGATTTATTCCCTCAAGTATCCACGTCAAAAACTGATTCAGTTGATATTATTTGTGAGGAAGAACTACATAAGAAAAGTCTAAAATAATTGACAGCTATTTTAAAAAGGAAAACTATGGAAAAGATGGTCTCAAGAATGGTCTGTAAAGATGGTTTGCATTAAATGCTGAATTATCCGAGGCACTGCGTGTGAGGATAAAAGAATAATGCACTGTAGTAACATGAATATTAATATACCTACAGAATCCAAAAAATATGATGATACAAGCGAGCTGATGATACATTTACTATGCCGGGAAAAAAAGTTATACGACTAGAAATGAAAAATATCTTAGAAAGAGTTATTCGAGATGATAGTTTAACGAAAATACAGATAATATAGTAGAAAGTAACTTAGATTCATCGCCATTGAAAAATGATTTGACTTTACAGAAAGAATTACAAATGCGAATCCAGCAAGATATGAAAATCTATAGCACAAATACCATAAAAGTGAAAGATTTTGAGAAAATATTAAAAAAGGAAATGACTGCATATGAAAGTGAAGGAGTTCGAGGAAAATACTTGTGTTTTATTCATGAGTATCTGTTGATAATAAAACCAAGTGTAGAAGCATAAAGGGCCTTCTCGGCCGCTGGTTATATTTGTAGCTCTGTAAGAAGTCGATTAGCAGATGACACAATTAACATTATTTGTTTCCTACGATCATTTTTTCAAAACCAAAAGTGATCTTTTAATAATTCTTTTACTTAAAATAATAATTTAAAGCAAGTATATTAAAAAATAAGAAGTTTTCAAGTCGTTATTGTGCCATTGATTAAACAGATTCATGATGACTGTCATAATTATAAGAATGAGACTGCTTAGCTTTCCTAAATTACCTAATTATTGTGATCTCAGTTGATAAGATTAATTGAGTTAGATTTAATATAACTTAGTTACATAATGTAATGTTAGTTACATTACAAGATATCATTGATGTCATTTGTGAAATCTAGTAAGTGGGACTGAACTTAACCGCCCGTCACCTAATTATTACTAAACTAATATAGCAATTACAATTTAACTATAGTTACACTATACTAAATTTTATTGTTGATTCATACGTAAATATTGATTAATTATAACAGTGTAAATAAAGATGATTTCATAAGAAATAAACATTTTTTAATAAACAGTGTAATACACTCACTTGATCATCTTTTATACAGTTGATTTTGGAATGAAAAGGCAAAATAGTTTTGATGTGACCAATCCGACCGGATTGAAATTGGTGCTGGATTGCAATCCCTACTCTAGAGGGCTAAAAATGACATTCTCTACTTCAACGCCACACAGCAACTATCCTTCTAACTGGATCGACTGTTTTATGCGATCTATTTACTGACAACAGCGCCACGTCACGGCCCCCATGTCCTGTTTACTCATATCCCATCTTCTGCGACTTTCTGGACTACGTTGCCACTATTTTATTTACAACCCTCGTATTACTCACGTATTTTCATACCTGTTATATAGAATCTCTAAATGAATTATTCTCGTGAACGCATAACATTAATTAGCAGATAATTTTGGAAATTCACAATGCATGCTTATGAAACCAAAATCGGTAAAGTGTTTATAATTTACTTCCCTGGAAAAAACATCTGAAAGTAAGCATATTAATTCATATAATCTAACTGTAGGATTATATTGGAAAAACAAAAGCAATCTTTGAAACGAAAACGTTTAAACAAATAAAATATAATACAATGCCTGAAATTTTTTTTACTGATATTAAAGATTTAAGATACATTAATTCAATTGGAATAAATCTTTATTTTAATAAATAATATTAATTATTAAAAGGTTTATCATAAATTTAAAAAGTATTTCCATGAAAACAATTATGCATATAATTTATCTCTTCTCCATTCGCAAGCATTTTACTAGCAATTTAAATTAATGTCAGAATGAAAGTTATATATACTATATAATTATTAAATTTGAAAGATCACATTAAACTTTTTATAGTTTTTAATATGACTTGAGTAAATCTATAGGAATAAGTGTTAGGATTTTTAATAATTTTGAACATGCGTATTTATTAAAATCAACTAATGGAGAATGGGATTTTATTAAAATGAACATGGGTTTTTATAATAATTTAAAAAGTAATTCTCTAATAAGTTTCCTTCATCTAGTTATAAATGTAATAATGGAATTGTATAAAACAATTATCAAATTACTATAAATAAATTGATGAAAACAAAAATGTTAGTGATGCAATTATAAATCACTGCTCAGTGTAATGTTAAAAAAATACAGAAAGGTAATCTTAGTAAGTATGTAATATTTTTGATACATTGCATATAATATGTTAATTTCCTCAAAACAACTAAAAATTTTAAAATTCAATGTCTGTGATACAAAGAAATTTAGTAATAAGCAGTTCCTAAAATCACAATTTTATTATGATACTAGGAAGTAATTTATGTTATCTCTATATTTAAAATAATTGGCAAAATCTGAGGAACAGTACCCCAGTGCCAATCACTGAATTGATTTTGATAATTCTTATTTCATATGTAAGCGCATGACCTCTAAATATGCCATCAATTGTCCCTGTCACCTATCACCCTCCATTTTCGAGATATTTATAGAAAAATAAAACTTTAGCGGAGTCCCTCAGCCTCTACAACCGCCAATTCGCCAATTTATTTCGCCAAGTTGCAAGAATAGCTACAAGCTATTAATATTTCGTGCGAACAGCTGGTCACCGAAGGAGGCTAGTTTTAATTATTTTCTACTTTTCATTCATAAATTTATAATGTATTATTTAAAACATTAAAGGTCTTGAAATAATTTTATTCTTAAATTCAAAAGCAGCTGGTGGCACTAGTATAGAATCAAAATTAATTAAATTTAATCGATTTACTGATAATTAAGTTCTGAAAATATTAAAATAGTGCATTGTCATCCAGAAAGCAGAAATAAAATTTCAAAACGGCAACACCTCAGGCAAGAAACAGAAAAATCGATTTCAAAATTTCATTCTTAGAAACTTGAATCACAAGTCAAGTTAAAAAAATTCAATTCTCCCAATTTCTTTTCTGTAGTTATGAATTGGATCATGGAAATTTATGCTCATGTGTGTTTTCATTTAATATCAGACGCACTAATCACATGTCATCGCAGATGAGAAAGCGATTTCTTCTGACGTGCAGCTGACGAAAAAGAAATGACTGATTAATATCCAGGAAGAAATGAATGATGATCCCCAAAACATGCGAATTCCTGGCAGAAGAACAAAACCGAATTTGCTGCGTGACGAATTTACTCGTGTTTTGCCCATAGTTCATTGTATCATGAATAATTTTTGAATCATGAGTTGTTTGTGAGTGACAGTCGGATTCTGTTTTTAAGTTTCAGGAAAATAAATTGTTTTTATGCGACATTAAAAAAAGAATTTTGTCTTGAAATCATTTTTGCAATAATTTTGTTTTCGCGATAGTTAGAAAGGAATGTATTAAAATGCATGTTATGTCTGTTAATAATAAAGAGCGAAAGAGTGTGTTTTTGCCGTCGTTTGGTGATCTACAGGGCATACCTCTGGATTCAGAAGCGAAACTTGGCACAAACATACTTTGTCGGATAGAAAAGTGCACCTTGGAGATATTTTTTAAATTTAATTAAAAAATTTAGGCGTAATTCCGACATCTTTCTGTATAGCTTCCGAAAATATTAAAGTTTAAAAAGTCTTTTTAAATCATATTAAATTTCAAACATTTATAGTTATAATGATACCAATTTAGTTGGCGCACAATATTTTCACTAATTTCAATAAATATTTAAAAAATGGAAAATCACCCGTCATGGTATGACGGGTGCAAATTGCCTCTTCATTCGAGAGATTTCCCGTCAAATGTGACGTGTTTAAATAGATATATATGCGAGAGAAACGTTTAACATTGATTGAAAATAAATAAAATAAGCATATGTTTTATGACCGGAAATAAATTTTTATTTACATATTTCTTTATTCAAAAAAACCCCTTGGTAAAAGGCATTCAGTGTGAAGTATTTTTCGTTGTTTAACAATTTTTCTTCTACTTCAGATGTCTTTGTGTAAATTTTAAAGTTGCCAAAAAAATATCAAATTATATCATCACGATCATGATATACCACTGTCGTAATTTACTACTTTCTATTAAAAAATGGAAATTAATTTGAAATATATGATTAATGTAATTTAAAATTTCTCGGGAACTATTGATCATAGCGCGATAAATTTTATATCAATGGATAAAAAACTTTATTTCACTATTTTAGAGATATTAAATTTGAAATTAGAACGATAATTATTCTTTCAAATTTAAAATTACTGAAATTTAGGTTCTCTAACAATGAAATAGTGCTGTTTAACGTCTCGCAGTGCTATGGTGCAAATTTTATTGTTGGTGACGTCAGAGCGTTACCGAGAAATCTGGGCTATTATATTAGTAATATATTAAGTTCATTTCATATCAACACTTTTGATTGTCCTAATGAAACTAAAATAATTTTCACTGTTGCTTCTAATATTTTATACTGGATTTTAATTCCAATGTTGATAACCAAGGTTGATTAAGCTTACCTTTTCCATTGTAGAGTTAGGTAAGGAGGTGCAAGTGCAAATTAAACACTTTAAGGTTTCTAAAAAATTATGACATAAATACCTATAAAAATTTATGTTTTAATATACTTTTCTGGGCGTACCATTATGACCAAAATAGGCACAAAATATTTTGTTGAAATTACTCGTAACCCTGTGGAATCAGCTAGTCACCTAAGGTGGTTAGTTTAGAATACATATTTTCGTTCCATTCATGTCTAGTATTTTAAACTTATTTATCAAATATAAGTTTGTGAATTTGCTTCACCATATTTGAAATAAAGAGAAATTGATTCACAATACAAAATTTATGCAAAGGGGAGAAAATACATTATTTGCTTACAAAATGAGGCGTTTAATAGACTATGAATGAATATACTATGTTTATAAAATTAAGAGATTTTAGATGCATAAACTGCATATATTTCTAAAAAAATATAATAGTTCTATCGGTTCTGAATACTTCCCTCTTAGCAAACAGAACATAATTCATACCTTGGAATCAATGGTATAAAATATAAATTTAAGAAGTTTTTGAAACTATATTACCAAATGTGAAATAAAGGAACAATTATTCATAATCCTAAATGAGGGAAAAGCAGAGAAAACATGCATTTTGCTTTTAATGTTAGATGTTTAATAAATAACAAAGAAAAATATTTATATTATGCTTACAAAATTAAGACATTTTAGATACATAATGACATACAAATGACACTATTATCTATCTGCAAAGAAAGATAATAGTATCATTTTTTCTGAACCAAGATCTGTCGGATCAAATCCTATTATCCAAAGATGCTTTGCAATATTGTTAAAACAGCTGCATTATATAGTACAGCATTCTAAATACCGAACAATATCGCAGAGATATCGTACAATATCGTGTGCTAATAGGGAATAGACCCTAAGTTCTTAACACTTTAAATGCGTGGTTAATTTTAGCGGATTATATTGTTTTTAGGTTAATCCTGGACTTATTAAAATGTTTTAGTGTCCTAAATTTTATTGAGCATTCACCCTTGGAGAATCCCAATAGATACCTTTGTTTTTATCCTTCTTGTTTTTAAAATTTGAGCATTTTATTCTTGAGTTTTTGTTGGTGTTTGATTGACGTGGACTTTTGCGGATTTTGTTGTTTTCTGGACTGGTGAGGACCACGGGAGTCTGTTTCTGATGCTTCTTTAGTAAGAGTTTCAATGATACTTTACAAACATTTTTATTGCCTCTTTCTTTTTACTGGTATAATGTGCTGAGCTTATACTTGTATTTTACTCATTTGGATATACTCTGGGGGCTTCTATTTTTAAGTATTTTGAATGTTTCTAATGTTAGTTCGAGATCTGACAATTGAAATAAAACAAAAGTCAATTAATTTATGGTTCTCTCCAAGTGTATTATCGATTCAGAGGCGTATTGTTTTTTTTTCTTGTGAGTATGTGTGTGTTTTAGGCTACTTAATTTATTTTTGTTGCTGTCCGTTTTTTGCAGTGTTTGTAATGTTCTGTGCTGTATTTGCGATGCTTTTCTGCGGGCTGTGTCATATTGATATATTTGCATTGCTTTTATATTTCACCACCGGTCTCCTAACGGTCTTACACTTTTTCGAGTAGGACGTACCGATGTGGGTTTTATAAAAAAAATAGGGAATAGAACATAATTAAATCAGCAGTTTGAGAAGGGAAGAAGCGCCGAGACAAATGGGAACCCACACAGAGTGCACAAAACGTGTGCTATCACATTGATGCACATTGTGGGCCGTAAACCACTAAGTTAAATCACTAAGTTAACCACCAAAATTAAGAATCTGCTTTAAAAGATTATTGAAAAGCAATATACACGATAAATAGGAAGTTTTTCCATTTTCTCGAGAAAGCAGTTTTTGGATTTGTTCCCCTCTTCAAAATCCTCATACAATTGATGTCTTAGAATCAATAGTATCAAATGTTAATTTGTTCTTGAAATTATATCCCCACATTTACAATAAAGTAGCAATAATTTATATTCCGAAACTTCTGAAAAACAGAGAAAATTTGCATTTGCTCTTGCAATTGGACGTTTTATAAATAACATACGTTTAAGGGGCGTTCGAGCCCTAAGTCCGTTAACCCTAACCCAGTTACTTCGATGCATCTTTTCTGAAAATCTGTTATAGATACATGATTGAAACCTTTTATACAAGTACAGTACATCTTTCTAATTGTATAGAAATGAGCGTTTTTAAAAAACTCAAAACTTTATTTTTTACAATTTTTTTGTCTCAAAATAGGGTAAAATTTCACTATGTCTAATTAAATAAAAAAATTAAATAAAAAATTAAAATAAAAAATTAAATAAAAAATTAAATAAAAAATTAAAAAAATTAAATAAAAATTAAAAATTAACCAAAAGCACATTTCAATATAATGAGAAATGTGTACTTTACTTCTATAAAAAATTTCAAACATGTATCTATAACAGATTTTGAGAAAGGATACATCGAAGTGGCCAATTTAACATATTTTTTTGTCCTGACTAAAAAAAATTGTAAAAAATAAATTTTTGAATTTAAAATAATATTTTAGTATAATGAAAAAGATGTACTTTACTTGTATAAAAAATTTCAAACAAGGGTCTATAACAGATTTTGAGAGAAGGTACATCGAAAAAACAGGGTTAGGGTTAATGGACTTAAGGTTCCAACTCCTCTTTATTAATCTCGAGTGCAGATGCATAAAATGTGTTACTATTAAGTTGTCGTATAACAATTTTTTTCTCTTGTCTTCAAATCAATGTAAACTACTTGAGCGCATGCAAATTTTAAAACACACTTATTGAGTTAAAAATTCAAATAGGAACTATTTTTGTTCTGCGCCAATTAATTGGTAAGATGGAGAAAGGGATTGTTGTTTCCTAGAAGAATTTCTTTACTGAATACCTGATATGAAATAGTTAGCTCGACGTATTGAAGCAATATTCAATTCAGATTAATTTTCTTTAAACAACATTGGAATTAATTATTATCAAACTCAAAATTTCATTCTAGCGTTTTACGTTTTCTTTCCATGTTCTAATGTTTAGAAGTTTTACATAATTCCGGAAAGGAGATTTCGATATCAATAATTCGTATTAAACATCCAAGCCTGGATTGAAATCGTCTCATAATTTATTATTAAAATTTCTCGGAATACTTACTGAAAAAAAAATTACATTCCATATTTCAATTCAGTGTATGGAATAGAAAATGAATTTCTCATAAAAGGTTTATGTACTATTGCTGGATTAAAAAGAAGCTTTTTAAATAATCCTCAACAGCTAAAGAATTTTATTATTTTTTATTCATATCTCCAACGGTTTCCATGAAGTTAAAAGTAACTATAATGACTATTATGAGAAAGTTTGTTTAAATCTGCCTTATTATGGAAATTCTCTTGAGTATATTTAAACGTAACCATCTCATATGTCTTACTTTTTAAGTGAACACTTTAGAAGAAAAAAAAAATAAAACTATAATGAGAGAAAACTTTTGCTGGAAAAACTCTTTATTCCCGGAAGAGTCAAAAATTTGTTATCATTAATAAAATGTTAGTTATTTTATCTTGCCTTTATTCCCAAAGTCATGTAACTAAATATTAATTTCCTTCTTTTTACTTTATACAAAACCAAATTCAACGAAACAACATTTTTGTATTTTGAAAGCTGAGTTAAAAGATTACAAAAATCGTTTGCATGCACAGCGAGATCACCGAAACCAAAATTTGAATTTTGATTCTTTCGGCTACTTTCTATTTGTTTCTTTTCTAAGGGGAACACATTACTTTGAAACTTGGAAAAGTTTCAGTTTATGTATCGTTTGCTCGAAAAATGCATTTTCTTAAAAAAATGTTCTGAAGCAATGGCTTTTAATATGTTTTGCATATTTGCATATATAATTGATGGCAGTGTACATAGGAAATGAGCATGCATATGCACGGAGGAAGACAGGGGAAGGGGGGAGGTATTCTTTGATGATTCTGTAGGGCCCTATTATATGGTCATTAGCGAAAGCCCGTATTTGTTTGCGACGCTGTTGTTGGAGGAAACAAAATATTCGCGTTCTCACTTTCTCTCTTCGTCCATATCGTTTGCAAACTGTAAAGTCATGGCGAGTTGCAGAAGAGAAGGAAGCTCCGAAATGAAAATGGTAGAAGTGGACTTCGTGGTGTAGGGAAAAGTAACATTTTTTAATCGAGAAGTATTGCAACTATTACTTTTTTATGCTAGAGCATCTAATTAGCTTGATGTTTTGTACAATAATATATATATATATATATATATATAATAGTTATATATATTATTGTATCAAATAGAATACGAATTATATCTGGAAATCATTGGTATCAAATATAAATTTGTGAAGTTCTTCAAATTGTTTCAACGCATGCAAAATAAATGAGCAATTATTCTCAATCCAAAATTTCGGCAAAACAGAGAAACTTTTTTCTTTTACTACTGATCATTTAATAAACAGCAAATGAGTAAATTTATCTTATGCTTACTAAATTTAGTCATTTTAGATACATAAACTGCATCTGCCTCCAAAGAAAGATAATAGTTCCATCTTTTCTGAACCGAGCTCCATCGGATCAAACAGAACATAATTTAAATTTTGAAGTCAATGGTATCAAATATGAATTTTTGAAGTTCTTGCAATTGTTTCACTGCATGTGAAATAAAGAAGAAGTGCATTAATTTCCAAAGAAACGTGTCAATTCTATCTATTCTGAACCGAGATTTATCGGGTCAAACAGAGCCACAATTGATGTCTCAGAATCGATGATATAAAATATAAACTTTTGATGTCCTGGAAATTCTTCGAAAGAATGAGAAATAAAGAAACAATAGTCATAACCCTAAATTTCTACAAAGCAGGGAAAATATGCTTTAAGTCTTTACTACTCAACGTTTAATAAACAGCAAAGGAGTAAATTTATCCTATGAGTACAAAATTAAAACATTTTAGATACATAAACTGCATCTATCTCCCAAGAAAGTTAATCGTTCCAACTTTTCTGAACCGAGCTTCATCGGACCAAACAGAATATAACTGATATTCTAAAATCAGCGATAGCAAACAAATATGGATCAAGGGAACAAATATGTGAAGTTCTTGAAATTGTCTCACGGCATATGATGTAAAGGAACAATTATTAATCCGAAATTTCTACAAAATAATACATGCATTCTTCAGAGAATAAATGCATTTTGTTTTACTGTTTAATAAACGGAAAAGGAGTAAATTTATCTTGTTCTTACTAAATTAAGTCATTTTAGA
>BGPR01000064.1:1737115-1769853 GCA_013235015.1 Araneus ventricosus
GCATATGATGTAAAGGAACAATTATTAATCCGAAATTTCTACAAAATAATACATGCATTCTTCAGAGAATAAATGCATTTTGTTTTACTGTTTAATAAACGGAAAAGGAGTAAATTTATCTTGTTCTTACTAAATTAAGTCATTTTAGATCCCTAAACTGCATCTATCTCCCAAGAAAGATAATAGTTCGAACTTTTCTGAACCGAGCTCCATCGGACCAAACAGAACATAATTGATGTCTTGGAAGAATAACTTTCGATCGTATTATTTTGGAACTGGGTTTCGCTGCCATATTTTATTCATACTTTGACTGTCGTTCATAATGTTGTGGAGTCAACTTCTGAATATTTTGCTTGTAGATTTGCATTTTTCGAGGGAAGATTTTGGAGATGAGAATATTTCCCCGCTCTTCGCGCGGATGCATAAATAGCGTAAAAATAAATATTGGGTTATGTGAAAATAGTTGCATGTGGGTGCTTTAAATCTAGTGTTGCGAATTCAGAACTGTCGGAAATGTATTCTTGGTTACAATTTTATAAAATATTAACTTAAAGCTAATCCTTTTTATTTCTTAAAGATTTATCTCCCTATAGATAGAAAATTTTCTTTTAATTGTTATAACGGAAGGAAACTATAGAAGATTGATGTTACAATATAAAACTTTTATTGGATTATTAGACTATCACTATATTTGCTGGTATTATTTTCAGAGTTTAATTTACTATTTTATTTGTAACTACAACATTACTATTTTTAACGTAAAAAGAATTTTCGATCCTACAAAAGACATTTTCGAGAAATTTCTGAACAAAATCACTATTTATTTAAAGACTAAATGTTCATTTGTTTGTTATTCATATCTATTCGTTAATATTATATCTTTTAAGTTACCATTCCCGGCCAAATTGTTAGTATAAACTATTGGCTGCATTTCGTCAACATGACAATGGAGGTGATGGGAAACTTGTCCCTTCCAAAAGAGGCTTAATTGATTAGAAAATGCTCTGCAAATAAAAAAACTATTTGAAGGATAATTCCAAATTTCATTACAAGACATTATAAGACAAAGTCGTTTCGAGGGTAAAAAGATTCATGAGCAACTATGATATAACTATTAACAAAAACTGTGTTTAGAATACAAATATTCCATCTTTGAAGTAAATAGTTGGATTATTACAGTTCATGTTGTCGCTTAACAAGCAAAACCACCTATCTCAATTTTTTGAAATTTCAAAGAGTAGAAAATACTAAATTTTTCGCCACCAAGAATGAATATTTCTGAATTTTTTTTCACATCTGGTAGGAACACGTGATCTCATGTTCCTATCAACTATTAAAAACATCCAGAAACATTCATTCTTGGTGGCGAAAAGTCTTTTTCTTTGAAATTTCAAGAAATCGAGATAAATGGTATTGATGATAATTACTTGTTAAACGACGATATGAAATTTTTCAAACCTCTACAGTTTAATTTAGTTTAGTTATATTTACGTATCGTTTCGCAGCAACACGAGGGCTATTTTGGGACGGACCTCGTAATTTTGAACCGCGGTTAGATGACGAGGAAGAGCCCGAGCTGGCACCCCCTCTCCACACTTCCGCACCCCACCAATTTTACCTCTCTAGATATATATGATTTAGGAATAATAGTTATCAAAGGAATTTATCGAAATTCATTCGGAATTTGTTTACAGGGTTTCTGAAATAAAAATGAGATTAATGATGCAATGTTAAGGGACTTTAAATGCGTTTAATAATAAATTCTTCAATTAACAAAATTAAACATTGTGGAGTTGATAATAAAAGTCCATTTAAAAAAATTAATAAAAGAGAAAAGACGTAAAGAGATTAAAATTGTCTGTTTTAAAATATGTAAAAAAATTTTTTTAACGTGTATTCATCATTACTAAGCATTTCGAGGTATGTTCAAATGATCTTGAATAAAAATGTTCACATATTTTCCCTAAAATAAAATCCTTTCAATGACTATTATTTTTTATAGACTTTTCAAAAGGTAAATTATATCGTATAATATGCAGTTTAACTTTCATTGTTTTTTCATAAACGAATACTATTCGAATTATACTTTTGAATGACTATATCAAATGTTATTAACTTTATGTTCTCATTTAATACAAAAAATTATATAAAAATTTATTATTCTGCGGGTTAAATTTGTTTTAATGACTGATTTATAAAAATATATGAAATAGAGTTTAACCTGAAAAATATATTTAATTTTTGTTATTTTAATCCATTATGAATTTCAGAATTTGTTTGTCTTTCTATTCTCATATAAAATTTTTAAAGACTACCATTTTTTATTATACGCTAAATTCATACTTTTATAATTGATATAATAGTTTTCAATCGCAAGCATAGTTGTCGAGGGACTTTTTTTCCTCTAAAGGGAAGTCTCAATTTAACATAAAATAAATTCCAGTGCATAGTTTTTTTTTTTCCATGAAAGCTAAATCATGAAAGAAAAAATTTAACATTAGTTTGAAGATGATGGAAATAAAATCAAAGTTATTTCTTTATGCCAGTTACAATTAATAAAATTAACAGATTATTAAAAAATTACGAATTAATTAAATATACGAATTAATTAAACCCTTTATATTATACAGAATGCCGCATATGCAGGATATTATAATAAATACAGAAACAAACAATAGAAAATTACAAATGTTAAAATAATAAATGTTAAAAAACAATAGAAAATTTTAAAAAATTAAAAAAACATTAAAAAAACTAGAAAAAATATGAAACAGAAGAAGTAATCAATAATGGTAACAATACACCTTTTTGCGCGCCAAACGCAGCAGCATCCAGTGTTTGCATCATGCATTTTACTACAACTAACCAACCCATCACTATTGTTATCATCATTGAGTACTTCTTCTGTTTCATATTTTTTCTAGTTTTTTCTTTTTTAATGTTTTTTTAAATTTTCTATTGTTTTTTAACATTTATTGCTTTAACATTTGTAATTTTCTATTGTTTCTTTATGCCAGAATATATTTAAATTTCCTGAATTGTAAATATTTTGCATGTGAAGGATATCCAATTAAGTTTAGTGTAGTAAATTAAAAGAAAATATTTTGTTGGTATTTGGACATTATCTATGCATCTGCTGCACCAGTATCACTATGAACGAAACAAAAAGTGCGGAACACTCGTCAAAAGTAAAACTGCAACTAATTGAAGGAATGCTCACAGCCGTATCTTTAGTATACTGCTGGAAGTGACCAAGTCGTAAGAAAAAGAAAAATATAGTAGGTCTTCTTTTCGTTCTTAAGTATTTTGTATGTAACAGAAAAAAAATTTGGATCAATATATATGCAGCGTATATTGTATGTAGACAATATTTTAATATACGTGATTTTTCCTCTTATAAAGAAAAAATTTTTAAACAATGACAATAACTTAATACAATTTTCTTTTTCTTTTTAATTGGATACGTTTAGCATTATATTGACGATATACAAATCTGATAACCAGTAGTGATGAGTAAAATATACAAATATAAAGCAACTAATAAAAATTGCTTCTGACAGGTCATCTGCAACCACCTGGTTCACAATTTCCGGAATAGAAAGTGTTTAATGAAAATGGCAGGCAACAAGGATCACGAAATTGGCTGATAAATCCCGTAAGCATAAAGCCACACTTCTCCACAGTGCGCTGCCTCACCAGCTCCACATGGTACTGTTATATATAATATGAAAAGACCGCCCACTACGCTGTCCACGGTGGGCATTTTGACGACCATCGGCCTGAAACAGATATTTGATCATGAAATCTGGTCAAAACACTGACGAAAAATTTTGATCTAAGTTAACATCTGTGCGTTATAAAACTTCCACACAGACCTATACTCTTAGTATATGGGCTAAGGAACAAGACAAAACCTTTCCATTACTTACAGTATCACTAATTTGAATGATCGGGAGGTGTTAACAATTGCATATGATAGTCAAGTTCTAAACCTCTCAGACATGTTACCTACCCTTTAGCAATATATTATCTGCCATTTGTTGGCGATGTGTAAAACTTATTTTTCTAAATGATCCTTGTAGTTTCATAATTTATAATATCAGTAGAAATTCATAAATATAAACTATTGACACATGTTATTCAAGTGTGTTTTACATATGCTTTATATAAATTCTAAATGTTCAAAAATATGTTTGATTTATTTAATTCTATATTCTAGTACAATAACAGTTGTGTGATTGCTTCATCGATATTAAGTTACGCAACTAAAATGTAACACATTTCAAAAGTTTTCTCTGTTCTGTAATTGAAAAAACGATGTAATTACTGTAAAGAAAGACTCATGCATATAAGATAATGAGACTGGAAACAATCCTTTCAATTTAGACAATCTTATCTTTATACCATCATATTATCAATTACCCTCACTTCAACGAATATACCCGAAATTATCAGTTTTCTCAAATTATTGCATAAAATGAGCTTTTGTGTTTGGTAGATTATTTTGCGATGCATTCACTTTCACAATAAAACATCACTTTCTAAACTGTGTACTAATATTTCAGCACTTGATGTAATTTATGCTTTAATTATATCCTTTTCAAAGAACCTGCCAAGAACGTGGACTGAATATATTTCGTTCAGATAACCGATTACAATTTCAAAATCGATCATTTGTGTTTATTTTATTATTCTAAGGACAGAATTAAAAAGCATGGAACTATTATTATTAAAGGCAAAATGTCGTGATACAGGAAAACTGCAAATGTTGCGTCCTCTGATAGAAATAGATAGAATGAAATTTATATTTCTAAAGGGGTTTCATTATATCTTTAAAATATTATAAAAATTAATTTTTTTAAGATAGTGTTCTGCTAATCTATTTGAGAAATATAATATTAAATGCATTACGTTACGCAACTTAATACAGCTCAAAGTATAGATGTTTCCAAGCAATCTTTTAATTTTAATTTTCTGTATCTTGCACTTGATTGAAAATATTTTTTTTATACATTTTGGACAAAAATAATATATCCGTTCGAATTACTATGGAGATAAAAACTGAACTCAATGAATAGGCACATTTATATTATACGAAGCTGGTTTATAATATTCAAATTTAAAAACTTAAGTTTCCCTGAATATTACAGTGCACATAAACGGAGTTATGTTTATATTTATTACATTAGGAATATGTTATGTTTGTTAGCGTAGGTTTACAGTTTAAACTTCATATTTTTTTCAATATAAAATTGTGTTTCTTTCGTTTCTACTTTCTAAAATCTCCACTAATTTTGATTTGCTTCCTTTATTATTATCTTTAAAAATATAAATAAGATGCATAGCATGCTCCATTGTTTGCAGAGAATATTTTGAAATATAACCAGATAAATCCGTTTACATGCAATTTACGTTCCGTCGCATTCAACAAAATCTTACAGATAGTTTAGTTATATTAACGTTCCGTTTTGAAGCAACACGTGGGGTATTTTGGGACGAACATCTTAATTTTGAACCGCGGTCAGATGACGAAGACGACACCTGAGCTGGCCCCCCCTCTCCAAACTGACATGCCACACCAACGCGAGGGCGTTTGGCCACTGCGTATGATGCAGGGTGCAACAGGCCCCATACACGGCAGATTTTTAGTGGAATCGGGTTTAGAATCTGGAAAACTCCGGCCCCAAAACCGAGACCTAACCACTAGTCCACCGCGGCCTCAATCTTGCAGATAGGTTTGAGGGGAACCGTTTATTGCAAGGCTTGAGATACGAGGTTGTAGTCTGATTGTCCGAGGTTTGAATGGTATAAATATAAACCAATCACATATCCCTTCACTTTAGCTCTTTCAATACTGAAAGCTCCAAACGATCGTTCAACCAAAGATCGACGGGCTCCCTAAGCGTCCAAATATCTCTGCGAAATTGACCCCCCCCCCTTTCGTCAAGTGTGATTGATTGATTAATCAAATCACGTGCTTGGTTCGTTAAAATGGCACACTGAAGTTGGTTTGAGGAAAAAAGCGATTTTCTTAGAATTCACATTTCGACTAAACCCATTTCCTTGTTATAATTCCCCTAATAGCCATATCACCTAAACGGTATCATCTTTTGTATCTTCGGTATAAATCTATTTGTTATTTTATTGTATTTATTATGTGTTATTATTTATTTTTATTTGTTATTTTATTGCACAGTAGAGTCCGAGTTATCCGAGTTAATGTGAACCAAGCTTATCTTGGATAAGCAACAAACTCGGTTAAATGGGATTTACATAAATGGTCAATAATTAAAGAGATGAAATATAAGTTTAAACACAATTTATTAATTTTCATTGTATACTTACAGTACTTATGATGTACACTGCCGATGCTTGTAGTATGAAAACAGGGAATGAAATTGTTCATTTGAAAAAGTCCTTGATATTGTTTTGCTTGTGGGATGATAAAGGTTTATTTGCTGCATTGTTACTCCATTTTGTTAGTGTCATTAGAATTGTAGGTGTAGCTTCTTCTTGCTGCTCAATGTATTCAATAATTTTTTCAATGGAACTTAGACCTTCAGAATACATAATTTTCTTCTGGTTAACATAGTTTTCATCATCACTGCTCTATTGTTCGAGATTTTCAGTTGTTCTGTTTGTTTCGTCTTGTGATGTTTGCGTGAAAATAAATATTCGTTGTTTTTATAATAAGTGTTCCATCCTGTTTCGTGATCGGCGCGAAGAACCCCAAGACCTTTGGAATATTATGAGTTATACAGGGTGCACACTAAAGTCATGTACCACCCTTTTAACTACCAAATGGCTGCAGCTATCTTCAGAAGAGTGGTGTCTAAGCATGGTAAAGTGACTATGCGCTACTGGATGAAACCACTTACAGCACCCCCTGGTGGAAAACGGTGGAATTAGCGCTATTATCTCTATAATGGTACGAGATAGAGGAAAAAAGTGAATTACAAAGTTGTAGAGCATTATTGATTTAGTACAAAAATACACCTTATGGTAATGAATGCTAAAACAGAACGCTTAAAATAATGCACATTTGTTTGTTTGCGGCTTCCGAAACTGTGAAGTCACTAAAATTGACCGAAATTTGGAAAAAAAATTTCTTTCAGACGAAAAACGAGCCCCCAACATGGCACAGTAGTATCGCTTGTAACGTATTTTGTATTGTAATTATTAATGATTTCCTCCGCCAACATTGCAAGACCTTCAACGACACATTACGGATGCTTGTGCCAACGTGACACCCGCTATGCTACACCGTGTGCAACGTGAAGTTCAAGCAAGGGTTCAGTTGTGCATTGTAGCTGACGGAGAGAAGTCTGAACATCGAAAATAAAGGTATTTTGTGATAACTAGTTTTTTTTTTCTTTCTAAGAATGTTTTGTCACGTATCAGTGTAGAAAATCGCGAACAAACAAATACGTGTTTTAAGCATTCACGTCCACAAGGTGTCTTTTTGTACTAACTTGATGATGCTCTACACTTGTAATTCACTTTTTCCGTCTATCTCTTACCGGTTTAGAGATAATAACTCTAACTCCACCTTTTTCCACCAGATGGCACTGTAAGTGGTTACATCCAGTAACGCAAAGTCAATTCCAATTTTCTATGCCATTCGGTAGTTAAAAGGGTGGTAAACGACTTTGGTGGGCACCCTGTATATTGATTCTTCAACACTGTTTTGTGTCTCGAATAGATCAATAACCAATCCGAATTTCTTGAGCGAATGCATGCGCCCCCCCCACCTTTTCAGGTGTGGGAGGGATAAGATATCCCTTCTTACACCTACATTCCTTCTTACTCCCCATTTCCATATGAGCATGCTGTGCGTGACACTGGAATTCCGTCAATCACTCAATACAAACCCGCGTGTTTAGTACTGACACTCCTCTGTACACTGTTAAATTGAAAGAGAGATAACCTACATCACTGTTTGAGTTTGACCTTTAGGAAAAGAAACTGTCATTGTCAATGAAGTGTAAGGTAAAGATGGAAAAAAGTCACAAAACTGTGATTTTCTGGTCAGAATGGGAAAAAGGGATATTTTTTTTGGGGTGATTCGGTTAAGCGGGACTCGGAAATCGCGACTCTGTGTGTTTTATTGTATTTGTTGAATGTTTGTACAGTGTATCATTTTTTTGTACTCTTCCCCGCCGATTCGTTTAAATTAATTTAGTGAGTTCTGCAACTCTGCAAAACTAAATGACGAGTCGCCACTGCTTTTAGGTAAAGCTAAATAATACGCACAACGCTAAGAGCAAATAATTCCGTATTCTTGTTCAATATTAGGCTATGTTCCTGTTATACCTTAAATTTTTATTTCTACAAATTGCCCTTCCATTCTTTATCAAGTCGATACTTGCAACTATCTGCTAATGAAATTGAGTAACAGAATGAGAATTGAGTATCAGAGAATTGGCAAATTTTTTTCCAACCATGATTTTTGGATGATGCACTGTTAGACACAAATTTGCATTTCGCAGTGTTTCTATGTTGAATAAAGTTCCATTTCTGCAGTAAATATCTCCAGATAAATTTGTGAGCAGCCCTTTGAAATTTGAAAATTAACATAGCTCTGTAAGTTTTGCAGATGGAACTGTGAAAGTTTATACATAGATGTATCTAAGGGGAGCATTTCACTCATTGTCACTTTTGCACTACGGGGAACGTATATTTATATATATATATATATATATATATATATATATATATATATATATATTATTTTATTTGTCTTGTGCTTTTAGAGGGGATGGCGGCAATTTTTAACGGATTTCATTTGTCGTTAGCAGAAAAAAGCACAAATTAATATCATGAGCGAGCTTCTCTTCCTGACGAGCGGCTCGCTATGATATTTTCCAATTTTATTTTGGTTTTTGTCTATTTTTGCTATTTTGTCTTGACTGTTTTTGAGTTTTTGTCTTGTGTTTCTAAGTTTGTTTTGATATATATATATATAACGTATTCGTTGTTGTAGACGTGAAATGATTAAACAAGACGAGTTCAATTCCAATTTTCCTTTATTATAAAAATATTTTGGAGAGTGACGGGCATACCAACATCTTAGTTGTAGATTTTTGTAAAAGTGTACAGAAAAATCCCCGATTCTCCCATATAAGGGAATAACAATACAACCACGTGATCAAAGTGAAGGGAATATTGGCTATTTTTAATAAATTACGTAAGAGGTTTAAGGGAAAAAGTCTAGTGCCAAGGAGACGCGTCATGATTTTCTGTGGGCACGTGAAAGCGATTAAAATATTCGTTTAGTAATAAATATGCCGAAACGAGAGAGTTAATATACCTCCAGCGCGGGAAATGAACGAAACTGGAGTTTTAGATAAGTGATTTTGGAATACATTAAGATTTTAAAATATATAATATTAGAATTTGAAATAAAATTAAGTGAGATTATTACATATATATATATATTCCTACTTTATTTGATGAAACTTTGTAATTGGAAGTATTTGTCTAAATGCAACATTTAAGGAAATAAATGCTTGTTCCACTTTTTTGGGACACCCTGTATAATATGACACAACAAATGGATAGATTTATGTTTGCACAATTTCTTGAACTATTCCAGCCCACTCGCGAAATACAAGACTTATGCTCATTGATTCATTGATTACACCATCCACTCAAACGGGTTCTCTAAAATGCCTGACTTAAGTCATTATTACTTTAATACTTTGAGTGGTAGCAAATGAAATGCTATTAAAACTCGTTGCTTAAGTATTCCGTTTCAAACTTAAGTTGTCTCATGCATAGATGGGATGGAAACTAGAGAGTCCCTTTGAATGCATCCTACTTAATTAGAAACACATTTAAAAATCCAGTCGCAAAACTTTTGCCAGGAAGGAAAAAGAAAGACAGTTGCTTCTTGGGAAAATATTTGGAATTAATTGGGGAAACACAGTTGCTTCGGTGATCAAGAGAGAGGTAAAAGGCAACTGGATCTGACAACTTATTTCACTCTTTTTGCGAGCGTTTGCTTTTCATTTTCCGTGGAACGCGAATTGTGAAACAAAGATAAAACTAACTCTGTGATAAGCTTAACACTCGAGTTGGAAAGCTAACATCGAATTATTGTTCCGGCGTTAATTGCATAGCTGGTCGGAATACGGAATCAACTCAATCGAATAGCACAGAAAAAGAGCTTTTAGTGTATTTTTTTAATTAAAATTATTTTACGGAATATTTCTATTCTTGTTAGTCGAAATCAACTGAGAAAATTTTGTTTGAGAGGTTGTTGTCTGTGTAATAAAATTCAGAAAGAAGGTTTTTGTTTCTAATGTTCGGCACTATGAGCGAATAATTATGCTAACGCTTCGGTAAGCAAAATAACTGAGCAACACATCAAATATTCATTTCTTAATTAGGTTTATAAAAGCTTTTGGGAGCCTTATTTCTCTGGGAAGGCTTTATATATACAATTTAGAATTTTTCTTTACCACATTCAAAGGATATGCAAGTTTGAAATAGCATTTATTTACCTGCCCACATACATTTACCCTAAAGCTATATATATTTTCATCTTTGAGTTCTGACAACATTTAATTTTTAAATAATAGATATATATGAACAGGTTGATTTTCAAAGGGGACTTCTATAGACTCGGCCCAAATTATTATTAGTATTTCCCCGTTTCCGATTTGATGAAGCCGTTGCATCGTTTGGTGTAAAACCTGAAATTCTGCCATTCACAGTTATGTTGTAGCAAAGCATCAAAGTTTCCTTATGATGTTAAAAGGGGCATTCTTCGCAGAAGACCCCTTTTTACATCAATATCGCTATTCATCGCTAGATGACCAGTATACATATTTCAAGAAAAAATGCTTGACAGATGACTTTTATGGAGAAACATTGCAAAAGAACAAAAACTAGAGTTTGAAATTTTTGAAAAATAATTCATCCGCTTCGTCATTTAAAAAGTACATCAGCTCTAACTCTCGAGAAATACAGAATTAAATTTATGATTACCCACTGATCCTATGGCGACAAAGAGAAGATGATATGAGAAGACCTATAAAATACATTCCAGAAGAACACCAACGCTTTTGTTAAGATATCCAAAGTTATCCACGAGGATTTACAATTCAAGAGGACAAAAATTCATTTACACTACTTTTTTTATTAATAATTTTATTTTTAAATTTGAATTTTGGTTGGAAACAAATTTAATATTTTATTTTGTTTTATTAGTTTTAATTAAAATTTGTTTGCAAATAAACAAATTTAAAATTTTATTTGAGTTTAATTAAAATTTCTGGCTTTATAATTGTTTTTCCCTTACATTTTTTTAAATCTAAATTTTCTTAAAAACCAGTAACTTTTCAAATTTAAATTTATTTGTAAATAAATAAACTTTTAATTTTTTTTTTGAGTTTCGCTGATATTCCAGGCTTTATAATCATTTCCCATGATTTTTTTTCTTTTAAATCTGATGTTTTTAAAAAACGAATAACTTAAAAATTTATTTGGATTCTTTTAAATTTCAGTTTCCTTGCAAATAAATTAATTTAAATTTTATTTGAATTTCTTTGCTATTCCTGGGTTTTAATAATTTTTCCTGTTTTCTTCTGTTTTAAATCTGAGTTTTACTTAAAGCGAAAAACGTTAAAATTCTATTTTATTGTGAGTCTTTATATTTGAATTTACTCACAAATAAATAAATTTTGTATTTTAGTTAAATTTCGTTGAAAATCCTGGCTTTATAAAAATTTATCCCCCAAATTTCTGAAACGTTTACACAGTTTGATATTAAAAGGGGACTTCTGCAAAATTTAAGTTTGGATTTTTGCAAAAATTAAAAATTTTAATATTTTTTGGTTGTCATCAGTAGGTTCCTTTTTTTTACTGTGAAACACATTAGAGAGATCTTGTACCCTGATTTCGATGTTGTTTACAGCCCATTCCTTTTCTTCCTCTTCCTGTAAAATTTTAAAAATGTCAGAAGTCCCTTTTTAAAATCAATCGATTCATATATTAGTTACCCAAAATGAAAATTAATTTATAATAAGTTTTGATATCGTATGAGTAACACTTTTAAATGCTTTATAATCTTGACTAGTTTCATTTTTCAGAAATTCTGAGTACTTTTATCTTACGGATGAAATTACAATATTTTAATATTTTCAGAAATTAAATGTCAGTTAATAGTGTAATATTATGTAGTTTTGATACAATTCGTCAGGAGACTTCTGGTAGTAAATTTGAGCAAACTTTATTTCAAGATTGCATAATAATTATAATTTTGAATTACAACTCAGATTATATTATTGACTTATATCATATTAATGATTTAGATTGTACTAATGGCTAAAAAAGTAAAAATAAAAAAATTAAATACTCGTATTTTATTAGCGTACTGAATAGTGAAATATAATTTTTTAGGCAAGAACTATGGACATAAGAAGAAAATCATGAAAGTGGGAAGAAAATGTTCGTACATGTTAAGAAAAATATTAATAATTTTTGAAGTAGCTTCAGGTGATAGAAAAAAATTTCCAATGAAATTAAACCAAAATGAATATCATAAGAAAGAAAAATGCTTAAATATTTATTAAAAATTAAAGTATATTATGAACGTCATTAATATTCCAGATTGATTAGAGTATTCCTGTCAGAATCCGAAATTTTATGGTTTTGTTTTGACGTTTTGATGATAAAAATATCTTCCACTTTTCAGTACACTAATTAAAACTGGAGTTTAGAAACCATTTTGTTTATTATTTACTTCTTTCTGTATATATATATACTTTGCTGGTTTTACAAGTAAATTAGCAAAAAATTTGAAACGCATCGAATCATAGGCGGCGTGAACAAAGTAAAAATATTTAGGATCAGTTTCTCAACATTAAGTCTGTTCTGCACTTCAGGGAACCAGATCCCTATTCTGGTAATGATTCATCTAAAAATCATTTTCGTTTAATTTTGAATAATTAAAAGAATATTAATAGTTACATTCTATATTTTTTATTTGAAGAACAAAAATTTTAATGAAGATATTTTAGTTAAATACTTAACGTTAATTAATTAATTATTAAGATTAAGAATTGCTTTCAAAATTATATTCAGTTAATTTTTAATTACAAGCATTTATTTTTTTAAATTTACGCAACTTCTGTCAAAAACATTTCTTGGAATATGGGGTTAATTCTAGCTTTGCATACTGCCAAATAGATAAGGCTGCATTTTGCAAAACTTCTTTCAATGTGTCAAAATGCCGGTTAGCACATAATCCTAAAATCGTACTGAACTGTCTTGTAATAATACGATTAGAGTTCAGATTTGGATGTTTTCAGGCTAATTTGTATGGAACTAGAATTTTGGACTGTATTTTCCTTTTCAAAGCTTACAGACCCATTAATATGTCTGTAACAACGAACAGTCTTCAAACTCAAATCTTAAATAAATGTTCATATATTTTGAAGTTTTCGAAGTTGCCCTAAGCATTTGTACAACTATTTATAATAAATAATTTTAATTACACTATATTAAACATCGTCTATACTTTGATAAAGTGTAGTGTGCTTTTATCTGCTGCTTGCACTTCAGAACAATAGATTACCTTCAAATAAGATGATTTTCACCATTTTTCAAAATAAGGAGTTAAATCTGAATAAATTTCAGATTAATCAGCACCGGTTTATTTTATACAAGCATAACAAGCCCAATTATTTAGCATCGCGTACCAGAAAACAGTATCTTAGAGAAAAGTTTTGCACTACAGAACTAAACTCAATTTCTTTATTCTAAGCACCGAACCAAAAACTGTCCTTACAAAAACAAACGGGGATTCCAAACATTTCGTATTCAAAGCCTCTTCCGTCTCGAGCGAACATTCCAAAATATTTAAACTATCAAAGAGAATAACGCATGCGGAAAGCAGCTTTGTTCGCCTGGAGGCAAGAACTTCCTAACGCACTTCAACCACAAACGCAAGACGAAGCACCATTGAAAGTAAACCGCAACTATACAGAAGAAAAGCAAGGAACGTGTATCTAAAATTTCAGCTCTATTGGTCCATGCTACCGATATATTGACATAAAGTCAACAAGAAGTTTATACGTGTTGAAGATTAATTACATTAGAGCTCGACGTGTCTTTTGTTGAGGCATATCGATGGATATGGGTTCTGACTGGGAACTGGTGCTCATCGATTTCATGGGATGACCCTCCACGGAAAAGCTCTAATTTCATTTATGGAGTTTGAAGGAGTTCTGGATCTGTCGAGTAATTTTTCACGTGATCCGATTGATCCTCTTTCGGTCGGGGATGATATTTGGATCCGACTTAACAGAAAACCGATTCTTCAAATAATGGAAAATTATACAGGGGAAGGAAGATGTCTTCGCACATAAAAACAGGCGCATGTTAAAATTATAGCTGATGATGTTGAAGTTGTATTCTTTGCTTCCTAAACAAAATTTTCGCTTTACATTGGAGGGAAGAAACAATATTTTCAAAAATATCTAATAATAATATTTGATTATGACATTTCATATTGAAAAGTATTTAATATATTGTTCTGAGTTCTTTTAATTTGTTATACTTATTTTTGATGCTAATATTTCGCCAGTTGCTGAGAGTGAAAAATGCATGAATTAGAAATAATTCATGATAAATATCATATTGTTTCAATCACTTCAGTTAGAGTTTAGTTTAACTGACGAAAGTATTACCTGTCTGGCGAGGAAAATTTTAGATGCTAAGTGGAAAAAAATCAAGTAAAATGGGGCATTTTACCAGTTTTCCACAGGTGATTAAAAATTTTCGCATTCAATCCTTAAACATGTTATCATTACTATATAAAGTATAAAAGTCTCCTTAACATTTTGCTTATAGGCTGGTAACCAAAACTGTTATACCAGAATTTTTTTTACCTTTCCTCACGGGCCGGTACAACTGCTGTACCAGCAACAAAGGAGTATTTCACTCCCCTTATTCAACGCACTTTTTCTGGTATAAGTCCCCGTAGTCTAATGTTAAAATGAATACCCTATCATGTTTTTTAATGTAATAGTATCAGGCATTAGATGTTACGAAAGCTGAACGTACGTTTTATTTTTGAAGTAAAACTGCAATCCACTAACATACGCAGATTTGTGTAGACCAGAAACAGTCTTTTAACACTCTGTCCCCTAATCCGGCCGTAACCGTCCATGCACCTTCTATAGTAGTGGGGCGGATTTCGGCCGATTGCTGTTCCGAAAGGGGGAAGAAGGCAGTTAGGAGAGTGGTCATTAAAAGGACCATTAGGGGAGAGATGAGAGAAGAAAGATTCCATTCATATCTCAGAGAAGAGATTCCATTCATATCTCAGAGAAGAGATTCCATTCATATCTCAGACCACCCCTAGTGGGGGAACGGGGTGGACAAATCCATGCCACAGATCAATTAGTAAGCAAACCTCCGTATACAACTGTGCTCAGATTTTGAGAGATCTTAGTAGACAGAGGGTTATTGATTGATTGATTAGATTAGATTCGGGAAGCTATATTAGGGCTAACTGATGATGAACCTCGTAATTTTCATTAGGGTGACGAGAAGAGAACATAAGAGAGGGTCATCTCTTCAAATTTTCACTCCACATCAGAAGGAGTTTTAACCCTTACAAGCTTAGCGTGTACCAAGTCTATGTGTTTGCTGAATATTTAATGTAGTTTGGTTTGAAATGCTTGCCTTTCAGGGTCTGAAGCAAAAACCCAACCTTCTTGTAACCGCAGCCAATAAAGGTCTGCTTTAAGTCCCCGAAGCCTAAAGGGTAAAATGAATACCCATATCATGTATTTTAATGCAATAGTATTAGGCATTAGATGTTACGAAAGTTGAACGTACGTTTTATTTTTGCAGGAAATCTGCAATCCACAAAAATATGCAGATTTTTATAGACCAGAAAGAGTCTTTTAATGATTGATTAGTAAGATTAGAGTCGTGCGTTAAGGCTAGGTGACGAGAGCGGCACATAAGAGAGGGTCATCTCTTCAAATTTTCACACCACATCAGAAGGAGTTTTAACCCTTACAAGCTTAGCGTGTATCGAGTCTATGTGTTTGCTGAATGTTTAGTGCAGTTTGGTTTCAAATGCTTGCCTTTCAGGGTCTGAAGCAAAAACCCAACCTTCAGGTAACCGCAGCCAATAAAGAACATTTTATTGGACATGAAGGCAAGTTGACGGTTCAGTTTTCTCTCCTATGTAGTTAGATGAAGTTCCTTTCTCGAAAATTCTACGTCATTTTGATTAAAAGAATAGTCCATAATTCATCTGAGATGTTAAACATTCCACTAAATGTTTGCATCGAATTTCAAAGTCTGTAAATTACTTACTTTCAATGCATACGTTTAAAAATATAATACGATGCGAAAATTACATTCTCACAAATCTTTCCGGTTTTTCAAACAAGGCATCATCACATTTCCTACAATGAAACTATTTCTGAGTTTACGGTTAAATGCTGTATAAATTTTTTGTAGAATAATGAACATTTTCAAGAATTCATCAACTTATGTTGTGTCTGTTCACAATTGCGAGGTCCATTTCAGAGTGTTACAAATTATTCTAGTTGCTGAAAAACGAGACTCTGCTAAGAGAAATGAAATAAATTAGTTTCACTTAGAGCATAACATAATATAAAATTATGTTATGCTCTCTCGTATTTCTTATAGAATTACAAAAGTTTCTTATGTAATTCTATAAGAAATTTATTTGTATGGGAGAAAAACTCGGAGACTAAGGAAATATATGAGACAATATTCATGTTTATGTATTAAATTAGTTTCTGTTGAAATGAGTAGGATTATGCTAAAAAAGTGTATTTAATGATGCTAGCATATTTTCATGAATGAAAATTCTTCCAAATTCATTCCCTAGAAGTATAAATTAAATTTTAATTTTCATATCAAACATTTATGAATTTTGTAGTTAAGATGAAACTTAAAAACTTCAAGTAAAAGTATTATCTGCACAAAAGCAGAAAATATTACATATACATTTTCTTGCCTTATATAACAATCATAATTTATTTTTGCTTAAAGGTAAGGTAAATTCTAAGAAAGATTTGGAACTCCTGCGAAGTAAAAATAATAATAATCTAGTTCCTTAGACATAACGTAGAAAGTATGATTCGAAATTTGTAAGTTAACAATCTTAATCGAGAATTAAGATTTGTAAAATTCGAAATATCTAAACTAACGGATATTCTAAAACCTGTATTTATTAACGTATGCATCAAAATTGAATAATATAAAAATGTTTATATATTCACACAGATATTGTATTCTGTGGAAATGTTCTGAACTGTTTGTAAACTGTTCATTTTTAGAAAAACGTTAAAGCTTTACGAATCTCTAACAAATAGACTTCGAAAATAATACATTTTTTATTGCTGAGAGAATTTTTAATCTAAACATCAAATTTCATTATATTACAAACGATATTATTATGAATTTTTTTATGAATGAAAGAACGAAATAATTAAACTTCTTACAATTCGGTTAATAGAAAAAATCTTTCAAAAGCATCGAAGAGAAACAAAAGCTTTCTAGAATTTTAATCTTTCGTCAAGAAACGTGATATAATATATATATATTGTGTTACTCTCTTTAATTTCTACATAAAAACTCAAAATTCAGACCTTACACGATATGAAATATATAATTGGTTGAGATATTGTGACCACTATTTCGAAATTCAAAAAATGAATTTGTTACATCAAATCTACAGAAGAAACACTTCGACAAATTTATAAAAATAAAAATCGAGAGCAAGTTTTCGAAATTTCACAATAAACTTCAGAAATTAATTAGCTGTACCTGTTTTTGTAGCAAGTAGAGAAAGGAGTTTTACGAAATTGAAATTAATTAAGAAATATTCTAGTTTTTGTTCATAAAATTTTGCTACATGTTGTTTTATAATTATTTTAACTATAGTATAGTCTTTCGCAATATATGCCTTTTTTGAATCTCATTTCGTAGCAAGAGTTTTCATGGTAATTTTTCATATATATTGCTGATATTAATCGTGTAAGCTAACATTTTGCTTCTTAAATATCGTTTCTGTCGTTCCTTTTTTTTTTGACAATTTGATTTTTTTTCTTGAATTTTGTGAAAATAGATTTTATAGTTGAAAAACTGTTGTTATATTTTTTAAATGTTTTTTATAACTTTCGATATAAGAAAATTTATGTTTGTTTATCAAACCAGTAGTAGTTCTGGGAATATTAAACCTCGTACAGAAAAAAATCTAGACAAATCGTTTGAAGTGCCGACTACCCCCGCAAAAGGCTCCACCAAAGATTCGGCGCACGAAATGTCGGAATTCGGTTTGGTTGGAAATCCGACTATTCCCAGCCGCTATGCTGCTGCTGTTTGATTCACCTGTTCCTTTCTCAACTCCGCCGATTTCAGATTTTCTACCCTCATAGCAGTGTCTCAATCTAGTCAAATCGTTTGCAGTGCCGACTACCCTCGCAGAAGGTCCCACCAAAGATTCGGCGCACGAACTACCGGAATTTGGTTTGGTTGGAAATCCGGCGTTTCCCAGCCGCTATGGTATTTTAAATAGGTTTTTGACCTTGACGCTTGTTTTTTTCCTTTCTGTGTTCCAACTTTCCATTTTGGAAGAGATATGAATGGCCTGCTTAGGAAAATAGAATTTTTTTATACGATCTTAGGCTGGAATGGATATGATCCGTCCGTCCCCTAAGAACAAACAAAATCTCTCTGCCACATAACTCTGAGTAGGTTGAGTATTAAATAAGCAGAAACAATCTAATCGTGGTAGTCTTTTTATGAATTGCGATTGAGGAATTTGAGCGATGTACAGTAAAGTAAAATCCACGTTTGAGACTTTAATTTTGAGTATTTCTTAACGGTTCTAAAGTTATATATGCTAACTTACCAATTTTTCACAATGAATGACATTTTTTGATAATTCTCTAAATTTTGACATTAAAAGGTAAGGAATGCGGGAATGTGGATTTCGATATGTTATTTTAATGCAACATTTTGAGGTTACATAAAGATTTGGTGGGTATTTAGTAATTTATGACCACAATCAGATGAAGTGTCGGCATCTTGGAAGTGTGGAAGTAATGGAGAACTTTTCATTCACGACGGCAGATACAACGTTCAAAGAGCAAAAATATTCGGCAGATCTTCGACTGAATTTACCCTTTTACCTGCTACCAACTGATGTTTATTCTGAAGCTAAGGCATTTTTGGCAACACTTGAGTGAAAGCGCCCTATTGTGAAGTGGCATTATTCTTGAGTGATTTTCATAATGTTGATCACTGTGAAAATCACTTAAAATCCTTTGCTGTAAACGAAATGTTGTATATTTCTTAACTCTTTAATCCCGAGGCTACATTTTTCTTCTAGCCTCTTTGAAACCGTGAAATTTGGAGAGAAAGCGACATGAATCGGACTCTCCCAACCTGGGTGGTCATTTACCCCACCCCCTGCTATAATCTTCCCTTAAGGCGCAGGTAAATGAGCTGTGGTCGGCGAGGAAAAATAGACCTCATACCTCGCTTATCTCCTAAGTGATCTCAGAACCTCACATCCCGTCAAAAGAAGCCAACCGCCTCAGACTGGGTTTCGTCGCTGTTAGGGGAAATTTTTAAACCGCCCGAGACCGCCTTGCTCGGTGTGAGAGAGTTAAAGTTCCATATTGTTTCCGAAACTATTTTATACGAGCAACTTAAGTCAAGTTGCATTTCTTCTTTTAACATAACAATATTGTAGACTTATTCTGAAAAAGATGTTACTTACACCATAAAATAATAAGGGATATATTAGTGCATCCGCCTAACGTACAACTAGATATAATCAAAGGCCATATTTTAAACTAGATTTTTATTGGCATTTCGTGATTCTTCAGTGTTTTCAACAGATCTTCAGTGATGGAACTAACAAAATAGCCATAAAAATCTTCCAGATCTTTTAACATTAATAACATAGACCTGTATAGTTTTATCAAATCTTACACGTATCCATAATGAATGAACCTTTCAAACATTGACTAATATTTCAGATATCTTTATGTAATTTACAGCTCATATTTGAACTAATTCTACCACATTCACTATTAAAAAATACATCAGAAATTAATAGGTATCTTCTCTCAATCGAAGCACAATGTGTTTTGGATCTTCAATAAATCTTTATTGCAGTTTTATCTCTCAGTTCTTATCTTTTTCCAACGCTTCAAATTTCCTCTCAACGAGAAGTTGGATGTTTTGTATCTGTGATTGATTCAATCTCTTTCTTTGGTTAGAAACAAAATAAACGTAATTAATACGAAAACTATATTTCGAAATCAGTTCTGGAGAATCGTGTGACATTCAATAGAGTATCATATACATATTACAGTGAAGATTCGGTCACGAGGGCAATTAGGGGGACCACCAGAAAGGGATGAAGGCGAAAACGGAGTCTCACCCATCCTGTTTCATAGAAAGCTGATAACGAGATGATAATCGAAGCACAATGTGTTTTGGATCTTCGAAAAATCTTTATTGTCTCAGTTCTGGAGAATCGCGTGATATTCAATAGAGTATCATATAAATATTACAGTGAAGATTCGGTCAGGAGGGCAATTAGGGGAACCACCAGAAAGGGATGAAGGCGAAAACGGAGTTTCACCCATCCCGTTTCATAGAAATCTGATAACGAGATGATAATCGAAGCGCAATGTGTTTTGGATTTTCAATAAAAATTTATTGTCACAGTTCTGGAGAATCGTGTGACATTCAATAGAGTATCATATACACATTACAGTGAAGATTTGATCAAGAGGGCAATTAGGGAGACCACCAGAAAGGGATGAAGGCGAAAACGGAGTTTCACCCATCCTGCTTCATAGGAAGCTGATAATGAGATGATAATCGAAGCACAATGTGTTTTGGATCTTCGATAAATCTTTGTTGTCTCAGTTCTGGAGAATCGTCTGACATTCAATAGAGTATCATATACACATTACAGTGAAAATTCGGTCACGAGGGCAATTAGGGGGACCATAATTAGGCAATTAGGAAAGGGATGAAGGCGAAAACGGAGTTTCACCCATCCTGTTTCATAGAAAGCTGTTAACGAAATGATAAAAGAAGCACAATGTGTTTTGGATCTTCAAAAAATCTTTATAGTCTCTCAAACTTTTCTTTCCATTTTTATCTCTCAGTTCTTATCTTATTCCAACGCTTCAAATTTCCTCTCAACGACAAGTTGGATGTTTTGTATCTGTGATTGTTTCAGTCTCTTTCTTTGGTTAGAAACGAAATAAAAGTACGCGGACATTTTGAGTTTTCTGTTTACTTAACGCAGAGACCAAATTTATTGGATGTTTGGACAACGAATTTATTTGTTGTCTTTAAAAAAGCTTTTCTAACCGGAAAAATATAGTAACAGAGGAGAAGGTGATATGAAATCGTCTAGTTCCATAGAGTATCTCACAATTCTCCTGAAACCAAACTGTTGTTAATTATAGCTAAAGAACTTTTCTCTAATTTCGTAAATTGTTCCAAAAAAGTAAACTTACAAACAAAATGACTAATTCAATTTAATTAAATAACAAAATACAAAAACTAACTTAAATGAAGCTCATATTTGTATAATCGCAATACACACTGGCATACAAAAGTTAAGGAACATTTCGTAAAATGCGAGAAATTTGCAATTAATCCTAAAACTACGTTTCGAAATCATTTCTGGAGAATCGTGTGACATTCAATAGTGTATCATATACATATTACAGTGAAGATTTGGTCACGAGGGCAATTAGGGGGACCACCAGAAAGGGATGAAGGCGAAAATGGAGTTTCACCCATCCTGTTTCACAGAAAGCTGATAACGAGATGTAACTTTTATCAATGATTATGGTTTAATGTGAGTAATATTTACATGCATTTTCGTAAGCATAGCACAAATATTCGGGAAGATAGAAATGTTTCTGTGAAGAATCACAAATTTTTCCGCACGTGTTTTGCTTATAAGATGCAGAATTTTCATTCAAATTATTCGAAACTTGCTGCACACTTGACAGTATGTTACAGAAGTAATGTTTTAAACTCTGAAGTAAATATGTTGAATGTTTCAGGAAATATGAGTGTTTGTACTAAATTATTTTTTACTGCGAATGTGCCAAACGCAGCGGATTGTTTCTTTCCTAACTTCAAAGCCTGATATACAGAGCAACTTAAAAAAAATTCCAGTTGAATCCCATTAAAATTCAGAAAGCTGTCGGCATTTTATTGTGGTGAATTCCAATTTATCTTTAAGAGAAGCTAAATGATGAGGGTTCTTGCACGAACTCATATGTTACAGTCAATGTTACAGCCAGTGTATATGCTACAGTTAAAGCGTATAATCCGTTATTTCATAGAATAACTATGTATTTCACGAATTATATCGTTGAATACCTAGTTTTTCCATGAAATAACTAAAATATAAGCTTTAACGGTAATATATATAACATTTTATTTATACTATTTATGTAACTAATATTTTTTACAACTTTAAACTCTCAGAATTATTCAAGAGAATATTTTAAGATGCTATTCTAATCAAACTGCATCCAATTTAGATACAATTCAATTTAAAGTCAGGAGTGGGAGTTTTTTTGTTTTATTCTTGAAGTTTTTTTCTCAATTTTCACATTATTTCATAGGGTATGAAAAATGCTCCCTATGTCCATTTGCATTCAATTTGGACACAATTAATTTATGGAGTGGATGAGAGGGTTGTTTCTTTATTTTTGAAATTTTTTCTCAAAGATCACATTATTTCCCTGACGATCTGAAAAGCGCTACTCAAATCTTATTGTAATAATTCATACCTGTCACCTGTGCATCAGCTATTAGACATACTTAGTTTTAGATGTAAACCTTTTTATTTCTGAATCAGGAAGCGTCAAAGTAATCGGATTTCAACTAATGAAACTAAGAAAATAACCAGAAAATTTGCCAAGTCATTTAACAATAATAAGATGTTCCTGCAAAAATTTATCATATCTTTTTACGATCTGCAAGAGACAACACCCAAGCAACATTTGCTGCAACATTTCAAATCCCACCCAACCTTATTTATAACTGTTACCCAAACTAATCCCAGCCTACTGCTGTAAAACATAAATCAGAAGATAAAAACCAGATATCTTCTCTCAATCAAAGCGCAATCTGTTTTGGATCTTCGATAAATCTTCTTGTCTTTCATATTTTCTCCCAGCCTTTTATATTCTTTTCCTTCTTATCTCTGTACTCTTATCCTAGCACCTCAAAGGTTCCTTAGCGCCACGTTGGAACTTCCGTATCTGCGATTCTTCCAAACTTTCGGGCAATTGAATTTCGAAAAGGAGCGGACGGTGGAAAGAAGGCTTTGGAATTTCGAGGAGAAAGTGAAAGATGAAAAAACAAATCACAAAAAGTACTCTTTAACCTCCCCCCCACCCCCTCCACGAAATGTAGTGAGTCAACACAAGATTGAGACCCGATAGTGCTAAGAAAGGATTTTTCTGGTAACCATGGTAACTGTACAATTCTTTGGAAATTCATTTAGGTTTAATAAGAGAAGAACATATGTTGTGTTTTGTAAGAGCAGTGCTGCCTGATGCCAATTTTAAGAATTGTATTTCTCAAGAGGCCTTTTCTCATTTTTGCTGTTAGAGTGAACAAACTTCTTGACAGTTTCTACAGGAAATCATATGCCAGGTATGACAATGCGTTTTTGTGTCCCACAGTTATTCAGTTAAGAAATTGAATTAACCTTCTCTTTCGCGAGCAACATAGTAATGGGCCATCTTGGTCCTTTGCACACAACATAATACGATTTAGAAGTAGCATAATATTAAACTTCTCTCGGGCGCATCTAATCTGTGAGATGAATTACCCATATTTTTTGTGCCTAAGTGCCATCTCGGTCCTTTGCACACAACACAATACGATTTAGAAGTACCATAATATTAACCTTCTGTCTGGCGGATCTAATCTGTGAGATGATGTACCTATATTTTTTGTGCCTATGTGCCATCTCGGTGCTTTGCACTCAACACAATACGATTTAGAAGTAGCATATTATTAACCTTCTGTCTGGCGCATCTAATCTGTGAGATGAAGTACCCATATTTTTTGTGCCTAAGTGCCATCTCGGTCCTTTGCACACAACACAATACGATTTAGAAGTACCATAATATCAACCTTCTGTCTGGCGCATCTAATCTCTGAGATGAAGCACCCATATTTTTCTGTGCCTATGTGCGAATTTTACCGAGAATGGTGTGGGGCTTCTAGTAGCTTCCTGTATCCCTACCACTCACACTAGGGTATCGTTGTTATTCTCTAGTGCACTTTTGATTTACGTGAGGGGCACGTTAATCTGGTAGATGAGTTTTGCCCTATTACGTTTGAATTTTAGATTTCAAATTTTTCTCAATATTTCTTTTTATATGCCTTCAAAAGTCCGTATACCCAAGTCCCAGCTCCTGATTCAATGATATTTTTCGTTATTTCCAAAATATTGTTTCAAACATGTCGAATTATTTCTGGCTCTCATCGACAACAGTCGTCATTGGTAAGGAACATTACGAGCAAACAAACGTCAACTCCCTCCTGAATTCCTGGACATTTTTTTCTTTGAAATTGCAAGGAAATATAAAAAAAAAGTTATTTTAAACCGTAAATATAACTTTGTATGACCGAATAGTTTAGTTTGCTAAGCTTTTCCTTATGCTTAAGCAAAAATTTAACTTTTAATTTCACAGATGAGTTGCGTCCGACCGAAAGTTAAGTGTATTCCACACGTAAGAAAATCCGCAGTCTTTCTAAGAAAATACAATAGATTATTAAGTGTGAAAAAAATTATGTCTGAGCTACAATCAAAGGAAATCCCATAGAATAAATGAAAAATTTCATGAAGTATGTTTAAGTAAACAAACAAAATATTTATTTTTGAATTCATTTATAACATAAGCTTAAATACTCTTACATGATATGAAATATAGCCAACCCCTTTTAAAACATGATATTATGGTTCATATATAACGATGTACAAAAATCGGAACAATTCTTCAACTGCAAATAATCTGACAACATATTTTCCAAATCGGTATTCTGATATTCTTCCTTAACAAATTACCACAATGAATAAGAATTTAATGTGCATGAAAATCACATTAAATTAATTCGAATTAACGAAATTCCAGTTATTACGAGTGATTTCAAATGCATCGTTAAACGGGACATTCACGAAGGAAGTGTTTCAATCCATTTGGAACTTATCGCTCCATATCGTTCCAATTTTCAGCCCATGCATTTAGGTGGGTCTTTCATGGAAGCTCCATAGAAATTTCTGCGCTCTAGGGCTAGAGTGCGCACCCCTCCTCCAACTTTCAGAACGGGACCCCTCGCTATACTTTCCCGATAGAGATTCTCGCTCCTCCCCCATTTTGTGGTTTTCGCTTTTGTGAGAGAGGCTCGCTCCCCCTTACCCAGGATCGTATTTCAGTTTCATGGCCCACTGCGCAAAATGGAAAACAGGACCGGATGAAAATCCAAACATTTCGACCATACCATGGTAATTCTCATCGGATTTTGGCATTGATAACGGTTTTGGAGAGACGCGTTGCGAATGGTTTGGAATGGTCTGTCTCTGAATGACCAGTTTTAGTGAGCTAATGTTTAATATACAAAAAGTATATGTTTATAGAGAGTAGAAAGTAAGCAAACTTTCGCGAGAACTACGAATGGTACAATGATAGCAGATTTCCCTCTTCCTCTCTTCATTAATTCTGCAGAGGAATGCTAAACCAGACACTCTTTCACCTGTTTCATTACCTATCTTGGGATATGGAACGGCGAGCATGTTCCCATATTTTTTGGACATTTTTAAGGTTTTCCAAACGCTGTAGTTTTGGAATTTGGTACATTCCATAAAGAACATAATTAAGTTATCCATTCAACGATGCATAAGCAAAAACAATCTACTTTGGGTAAGTATTTTAAAAAGCGCTCGGTTAGGTCTTAGATAAAATTACGTATTTTCTCTACGTGGCATACATTTGGCAGCAGTTAATTTTGCATGCATTTTTCTACTTCTCAAAACATTTGCTATTTTGTTTCAAAGTAATTCAAAAGTCAAAGATCTGAAAGGACCATTCCTGTTTTTAAATATCACCAGCAGTTTTACCTGGAAAATGGCTGTTAATTCTATGTAGACAATTTGTTTCAACGAACAGAGACGGTTCTCTTCTGTTTCAAATTAGTTCAAGAGCCAAAGATCTAAACTGACCATTCCTGTTTTTTAATATCACCAGCAGTTTTGCCTGGAAAATGGCAGTTAATTCTATGTAAACAATTTGTTTCAACGAACAGAGACGGTTCTATTCTGTTTTAAACTAGTTCAAGAGCCAAAGATCTAAACCGACCATTCCTGTTTTTTAATATAACCAGCAGTTTGCCTGGAAAATGGCAGTTAATTCTATGTAGACAATTTGTTTCAACGAACAGAGGCGGTTCTCTACTGTTTCAAAGTAGTTCAAGAGCCAAACATCTAAATGGACCAATCCTGTTTTTTAATATTACCAGCAGTTTTCCTGGAAAATGGCAGTAAATTCTTTGTAGAGAGATGCTGTTTGATTTAATTTAATCACAAACCATACAAAAAAAATTTGAAGAAATAATGATGTCTCTTTAAAGTTCCTTTTTTCAAGTTTTCTCAAAACATTGTATGATAATCTCAAAAAATAAAGAAAAAAAACCCAGAATAATACAAACTATCATCAAAAGGTAATAAATAATCAAAAGATAATTGAAAAAATGTAACATTTGTTTTTATTTATTCGCACGAGAGCTATTAAACTATACAAATTTATTTTTCAATTTCTTCTTGTTTTTTATACGTGGCAATACTGTTTGAGCGAATATATGAAAAAAGAGATTGGAAAATTCCGTAATGCACATGCACAGTATGCGTCTCAGTGTTCCCATTATTCATAGAATATCCTTCTTAGTAGAAAGAAATTACATACCAGCGTAAAGAAAAAAAAGCTTATAAGTAACAAGTAATAAAAAGAAATTAAAGTCACCATTTGCAATTCATTTTAAATGCAAAATTTCCCTGATTACACTGTAACACCTCAAGTTTCTTTTTGGTCCTTATGTGAAATTAAATCAATTAATAGTTCGAAAACAAAATTTAAAAGGTAAAAGGAATTCTTACATTAAAACATAAAAATTTGAAATTTTTTTTAAAAACCTATTCTTGGTTAGCACTGCGTATGTTGCAGATTAGTTATATAACTAAAGTATTTTTTTTTAACAAGAGACATAAACAAACACAAAAGGTTACGATAGATTATTAAAGACATGAGAGTATTGCGTATTCTTTTCTGTTAAATTAATTGTCTTTTCTGCGATGAAATAATGCACTAATAACTAAAATACTAATGAAATTTAAAAAGCTCCGTAATACTGTTTTAATAAACGCTCAATAGGCAGACATTTCGACTTTAAAAATGTATCATTATTCAATTAAAAGATTAAAGGTGATATATTTGCTTTTCTTCTCTTTGCCAAAAAAATGAAGTCCTTTGTGTAGCTGTTCTTACAAAATTCCATTTAGCAAAAAATAAAGGATTTCTTTTGTACAGAAAAAGAAGACACCGGCTCCCTTTCTAGATTTCCGCATAACCCCAAAAAAATGTCGTTTATTTTCGCAAACTCTTCCTTATTCTACAAGAAAACAACTATTTTAATTTGCATGAAAAAGGGAGGGTTTCTTTCAAAAAATGACACCCACAATTGCATGAAAAAAATTCCTTAGTTTACTTTTTTTCTAGCCTCCTTTTTTGTTTCCTTTCTTGCGCGGGGAAAGTTTGTTCATGTTTCACGACAGCATCTTCGAGTTTTGTTGAAAGGCGGAGATACTATCAATCATTGATGCCAAGAATAATAAAGAAGGCCAAGAAAAGCGGAAACAAAAAAACACTTGCAGATTAGCTTAAGACATTCTAGAAACTTTATCTTACAACGAAACTTTGCGCAGTTCATCAGGTTTAGTTTTTAGCAAGAAAAGTTTAATTTATGTTTTCTTAGTTTTTTATGCGAGAGGAGACGTATCATTGTACTTTAACCCAGATAAAGAAAAGAGCCATTTATTCATAAAGCATGCATTATAAGTTAAAAATTGTAAAATTTTTTGAATACTGATTATGTTAATGCATACTGTTTACAAGATCATTTGCTTTAGAAACTACAAATAGATAATTACTTTAAAAAGTGCATGCTTTTTAGTTTCTCGTATACTAAGTATACAAAGAGAAAGTATTGTAATCGTCAAAAAATTCGAACTCGAGATTTTGACGAATCTCCACGTTTTAGACCTCCCTGAGTCCGAAAAACGAAATGTTGGAATTATGTCTGTCTGTCTGTAACACGATAACTCGAAAACTATTAGAGCTACGGAGGTGAAATTTGGTATGTGATCTTTACACATAATTTGTAGGTTTTTATCAAATTTTGGACAAAAGCCGTCCACGGGAAGTCTGTCTGTCTGCGGTCATGTGAACACTATAACTCAGAAACTTGAATAGGTAGATGGGAAAAAAATTTGGTGCAAAGTTTTATCATCATGAAAGTAGGTCCGTATCAAATTTTGGACCGTATCCGTCGAAGGGTTGATGGTTTGTGGAACTGTATAATCGCATACTTGCAAAAATTATATCTCCTAAGTCCTTTGGCTTAGATAAATAAAAATTGGGATGATGGTTGCTAACATTAATTATAGATCTATGCCCAATTTTCGTTTCAATCGGTTAAAAAAAAGGCGTTCTAATTGCATAATTAATTTTTCTAATTCGATTCTCCATACGCATGCGTACTGGTAGCAATCTCTGTACACGCGGAAGGATTACGTCGCTTTGTCCATGAGACGGCAAGAGTGGAAGTGTGTGATATATGCGTTTTATTCGGTACGCATATCTTTGAATTTGATTCTTTACCTAAATATTTTACAATCACTATAATCTACAATGAAAGACCTTTTGATAGTCATTGGATTCTGGGTTACAGTAAGTTAGATTTTTTTTATCCACGCGGGGGATGGGAAACAGCACCTTTTTGGGGAAGTATACGAGAAAGTTGAGGGGAGATCACTCCCGCTGGTTTCATTAGTAACTAAAATGTCTGTTGAAAATTGAAATAGAGTTAAATTCTCGAAAAAAAATTTAAAGTCTTTGTATTAGTTGACAATTCTCCAGATGTTAATGCAATGGCGTATCTGACGTGAATATATTAGGATGTTTAAAATTAAAAAATAATATTTAGTTGCAAAAAGCAATTAATTTTAAAGGCAAAATTCCCTTTATCATAATTTAAAAGATCATATTTTTTTAGGTTCTTATGTAAGATGCAACTAATTTATAGTTAGAGCATCGAATATAAGGAGATGAAAGAAATTCTTATACAAAAATATATAAGGATTTAACATTCTTTTCTATAGAATTGGAAATTGCAAAAATTTTAATAGAAAATTAGCCCGATTTCTGTATTCTCGAAAATTAATTTTTTGTTGAAAGATAGGTTTTAATGCATTCTAAAACCGATAAATCTGACATTAAATTAATTGTATTTTCTCAAAATTAAGAATATGAGAATAATAAATATATATTAAAAATAATGTTAATTTTAACAATGTTTTGAAATTTTATAAATTTATATATGCATTCGCGTCGACTAAATAAACATATCAGCAAAACATCCTTCAGCTAAATGCCTCATGACGTTGTTGTTGGCAAACCAATAAGGACCCTTGTCTTGTCCATTGACTTTCAAGATTCAAAATTTCAAAGCAACGAAAAATTTATCTTTTGTAGCTTCTTAGACGGTTATTCATACAATGAATCAATCTGTTCATCATATGGTGCTTTTTGTTTGCAGAATACTATAATTTTTTCTCCAAAAATGTACTCTTACTAGTAAAGGATGATGAAACTTTACAGTAACGTAAATGTCCATAAAGGATGTTCCCATCACAAATCCTTAAAATACAAATATTCATAACCACTATTTATATAATTATTACTAATATAATAGCCCAGATCTGTCTCTCACTGATGCGGTAACGCTCTGACGGCGCCATCAATAAAATTCGCGCCATAGCACTGAGAGACGTTAAAGAGCATTAATTTCATTGTTAGAGCACCTAAATTTCAGTAATTTTATATTTAAAAAAGTGATTGTCGTTCTAATTTCTAATTTAATGGCTCTACAATAGTGACGTAAAATTTGCTATCGATTGATATAAAATGTATCTCGCTATGATCAATAGTTCCCGAGAAATTTTAAATTATATTAATCATACATTTCAAATTAATTTCCAGTTTTGAATAGAAAGTAGTAAATCACGTCAGTGGTATATCATGCGCGTGATATAGTTTGGACGCCACGATGCATCTGATTGTTTATTGCAATCGTGATGATATAAATTGATAATATTTATTGGCAACGTTCGACAAGCAGAGAAGTGCTTTGTTTTGATTATAATTTCTAAAAAGAATTCCTTTGAAATTTTAACTTTTGGCTTACATTTGACAAGCTAAGAATTTCATGGTTATTGAATTATTATTTTGTATATATATTTTTTACTATAATTTGAAACTTTACAATCGTGAATTAGTTCACTATGGTGAAATATATAAATGTCATAAAACATATGTTTATTTTATTTGTTTTCAATGAATGTTAAACATTTCTCTCGCATATATATCTAGTTAAACACGTCAGATTTGATTTGAGATCTGTCGAATGAAGAGGCAATTTGCACCCGTCATATCATGACGGGTGATCTTCTAGTTTCGAAATATTTAGTAAAAAGCAGGAACAGCCAGATAGAACCGGTTCAGGCTGCAACTGGGAAGTCTCGAGATAAATCTCGGAAATGAAGATAAGACTGCATTAAGAAATGTTGAATTGAAATCCGCGTGCTGTCAGACTTTCCTGACTCTTGGATTCCGCATAGCAAATTGCATACAAACGAAAAGTGACGGCTCTCAAATCCTTTCATTTCTCAGATGAAATTTTCATCCTCTCTGCTAAGAGATACCCGCGGATCGCAGTTATGGAAAAATATTCGATGCCATTTGTATGGCTTTCGGGAATCTCCGAGGAATTCTGATCTAATAAATAAAATATGCCCCTTTCTTTTGTTTCAAATTCTCATTCTAGACATTGCCGGATGTTTTGTACCTGTTCTGCGAGTAGCTGCTTGCTTCGGAACCGTTTAGAAGAAATTGTAGAAGTACGAGACGGTGCATGGATTTAGGGGACTTGACACCCCAACATTTTTTTTCTACAATTTTGATCAAACTAATTCAATTTTGTAGTAGATAGATGTAAACTGTGCAGACACTGAAATTTCTAAAATATTTTTCATTTTAAAAAATTACAAATTTAAAAATTTTAAATTTTTTTAAAAAGTTAACCCTTTTTTTCAAATTGCTTCTTCTCATACAATTTTTAATATTTTTTCTCCAAATTTTTTTAAAGGGACCTATCAACGTACTTAACAGAAACAGGGATCGGAATTTTGATATCTACATTAGTTTCAGAGAAAAAAAAATTTGTTCAAAATTTTGTGAAAATTTTTGGAAAATCTCAGAATTTTTCACTTTGTACATTTTTAAAAAATTTTCTAATCAATATTTTTACAAATCCATCCCTAATTCTATTAAGCATGCATTTGTGAGTGGACAGAAAAAATTTCAAGTAATTAGAATAAAAAGAGATCGACTTTTTTCATTTTGTAGCAGACACAATTTTGGAAAAAAGCAAAGTGAGAAAAACAGCTTTAAAGTTTTAAAAACAATAAAATTGTAATAAAAACAACTTATATCAAGCTTTTTTTTCAGAGCAATAACCTGGCATTTGCGAGTCCTAAGTTATCAGTTTTATTAATATTTATTATTACTATAATTATTAATTAGCATCTTCATTTATAGGCATAATTAGAAATTTTTTTAAAAGAATGCGAAAAATTTCACTTTTTTCAAATTTTTTAGTCAAAATATTTAATAAATGATCTGCAGTACTATTTATCAAATATCCATTATAGCAGAGAAAAAATTTAAAACCATTTTATTGAAATTTTATTGACAGTGAGAAATTCAAAAAAAATGAGAAGCGGAAGCAGTGATGATGATGATGATGACGATATGCTTCATAAATAATAAAGAAGCGAAAGCAGTAAAACAGTAAACAAACAAAGATTAAATGGCTACTGTTTGAAACAACTATCTTGCTTTGCTTTTATGGAAAAAATTAGGTGCCTTTGCAACTTACACATGAAATATGCATGATTTAAACATTGGAAGTGGGCGTGGCACGTGAGGAAATGTTAGACAAAATAACTTCATATCTCACTAAATATTTGTCTGATTGTTTTGAAACTTTCAGATTATTAAGTCAAAGGTTCGAGGATCATTTTCCACTCAAAATTTGAAAATCGATACTTTCATTGATTTTCCGGAATTCTTAGGGTGCCAAGACCCCTTTAGTGTGTCTGGATGGTAGTTAATACTCAAAGTGAAAGCTTTCGATGAAATATATGTGCATTTTTTCGCAATATCGTTTTTAAAGAGCTGTAAAAATCATCTACTACATGGAAAAAATTTATTGCTAGTAACAATCATATTAAAAGGAATTCTGATCTAATAAATAAAATATGCCCCTTTCTTTTG
>BGPR01000064.1:1769863-1801846 GCA_013235015.1 Araneus ventricosus
AATAAATAAAATATGCCCCTTTCTTTTGTTTCAAATTCTCATTCTAGGCATTGCCGGATGTTTTGTACCTGCTCTGCCAGTAGCTGCTTGCTTCGCAACCGTTTAGAAGAAATTGTAGAAATACGAGACGGTGAGTGGATTTAGTGTGTCTGTATGGTAGTTAATACTCAAGATGAAAGCTTTCGATGAAATATATGGTCTTTTTATGACAAAATCGTTTTTAAAGAAAGCTGTACAAATCATCTACGATATGGAAAAATTTATTACTAGTAACAATTATTTTAAAAGGAAAATCCGTCTTATTGCATAATAACACCTCACGTTTCTTTTAAGTTCTTATGTAAAATTAAATTAGTTTACAGAGAGAAAATTTAATTTTAGAGAGTTAAAAAAGTGTAAGTTAATTGATTAACATTTGATATGATTTTTATAACACTGTTGTTGGTTAGACGAAATGGGACGGTAAAACGGGATAGTGGGGCAAAACGAGATAGTGGGGTAAAACGGGATACTTTGATTTTGGCGTTATTAATTCTTCTTCCTAGTGGACAAATACTGAATTATTTTCCACTAGGGAAGAAAAAAGTTTCCATTTTGTTGTTTTTAAATTCACTTCGTCTGTGAAGGTTTATTTGTTTTATGACGTCACCTCTCCAATGTCTCATATGATTTTAAACTATCCTTACTTGAAATCATTACTCTTTTAAAAAACATTTTTAATCCAGATTATTATACGTTTACTAAGGATTTATACCCTATCAAAGAATAACGATTTACTCCAATAACCGTGCTATTCTATTTCGTTTTTTATGACCTCTGCATTCGGGGTAAAACCGGATACTTCATGTGGGGTAAAACGGGGTACTAGGGGAAGTTACTGATACCCGACGGAAGAGGATTTTCTTAGGTTGTGACATAGTTGGTAGTTTGTGAGGGTCATTCCTATTTGACCTTTGCGACAAAAGATCTGATGGAAAGCATTTCCAATTTATTCCGATTGCCAATATTTTCGTTTTAGTGATAATTTAAATATTACAAAGAATTATTTTAGTCAAAATATTAAAAAGAATTGAAATTTATCTACTCCATTATTTCCTCGCTTGCAAATGAATGATTTTTGTTTATTTTTTCTCATATAAAACAAGTGCATACAAAATTAAATTAGAGCATCACTTAGAACAAAAGAAAAGAGAAAACGAAATAAAAAAGTTCTATCTAAGAAGAGAAAATTGTTTTGTGGTGACTCAAAAACCAGAAGAAGAAAACCTTGAAACAAAACAATTAAAAAGAGATGCAAAGCCGTCTCATGAAAAAAACCTAAATGAGTCTACTTATCGGCAGTGAGAGGAGGATAAAGGCAACGACGTTATGTGAATTATTACTCTCTATTCTTACTTACTTATTACTATTCTAAAACTAATTGTCTTTGTTCTTAAATTGTGAACTATTGTAATTATTGTTAAATTTTAAACAAATCGTCCTTTTTCCTAAATTATTAACTATTATAACTTTAGATAAATCTTAGAAAATTGTTTTATTCTTAAATTGTCATATAAAATTTTAAAAAAATATGCTACTTTTCCACTGAAAATCTAGTATTCCCTAATTTCTCATAGAGTTAACATATATATCCCCTTTTTCCCCACTAGTGGGGAAAACGGAATACTTTGAATTTTTCTACAAGAAAATCATTAGATAAAAAGGTAGTAAAATTATGACATTTCCTCAAATATATATTAAACTCTGATAAATAAAGAATATTTTTGTAAAATTTGACAAGCCTCAAGTCGAATAGTTTAGCTCCAACATTCTTTCAAACCTTAGGTATCCCGTTTTCCCCACTTTTCCCTACCCATATTTTAGATCTAATGAATCTATCTACCAATCCGTCTTAACATTTACAGCGTATTTTTGAGTTTTGCTGTAAAGAAACGTTTTCATTACATAACTAATCTGCAATATTTAGTGTGCTATCCAACAACAGTAATAAAATATTCATTAGAAATTTTAGTCAACATTCGAATTTCTAACTATAAATTGATTTCTTTAGGTATTAGAGTGTAATAAGGGTAATTTTACCATAAAACATAATTTTTAGTAGGGACTTACTATAAATTTTTCATATCGTAGATGATTTGCAAAACTTTCTTTAAAATCAATTTTGACGTAAAATACCCATATATTTAATTCAAAACTTTTCAATGTGAGTATTAACTACCATCTACACATACTAAATACATTCACCGTTATTTCTGTGATTTCTTCTAAGCGGTCAAGAAGCACGCAACGTCACTTCTGACTGGTTTCATCGTTGCTGTTTAATATATCGTAAACTTTAGTGTGTATTTATTTGCGTGAATAAATGATTTCGTCATATAACCAACGTCAATGAGTAATAGAGGTCGTAGAAAATATTTTGGAAGAAATAGGTCCAAAGTGAACAAAAATACGGTAAAAATGGCCGTGATTGAGCTTGTTGTCATTACACTGCGCTGCATGAAAATCGGCCCCAACACCATTTCTGCAAATTCTTATGTAAAATGACCCCCTGAATCTGAATATGACCCCCATTTTGCCCCATCACCCACCGTTTCCTCGGGACGCCCCCCCCCCCATTTTTATCACTGTCCGGTAATTTTATGGCCATTAATTTGATTTGGAGGAGGAAAACGATTATTTTAACCGTTAAATGTCTTCTGAGGGCTAAAGAGGTGAAAAGTTCTAAAATATGAACATTTGTAACAAGGGGGGGGATTGGGGACGGATTTTCCCCCTTAAATTTAAAAAAAATCAATAAAAATGACCGGTTTTTCTGGTTTGTTTTAGCAATTTTTTTCACTTATTTTCTACATATTCCAGCTTCCAGCCCCCCCCCCCTTTTCCTCTTAAACACCCCATATAATAAAAATATATAGCAACAATTTTGGCTGAAAACGGGTAAGGGGGAGAGGTCCCGAAGCCCTCACAAGAAAGTTTGGAAGATTCACTGTACAACGTTGCCGCTCTTTATTTTTATCACTGTTATGTAATTTTACGGCTATGAATTTGATTTGGAAGGGGGAAAGGATTATTTTAACCCTTAAATTTAAAAATAAAAATGTAATAAATAAAATTAATGTATAATAATAAAGTTTGGAAGTTTCGCTGTACAACATTGTCGCTTTTGCACATCAAACTCGGATTAAGAAAACCGTTTGTGAAAGCAATGGATAAGACAGGTGATGGATTTAACTTTTTGAAAACTAAATTTCCTCGTCTTAGTGAGTCTAAAATCAAGGAAGGAATTTTCGTAGGCCCCCAGATTAGACAACTTTTTAAAGATTCAACGTACTATATTACAAATTACATTTATTATATTTTATATTAGTATTATCTATTATTATTATTTATTATATATTATATTTTTATTTTTAAATTTTTTGTGTTAAAATAATCCTTTCCCCCCTCCAAATCAAATTCATGTCCATAAAATTACCGGACAGTGATAAAAATGGGGGCTGGGCGTCCCGAGAAAACGGTATGTGATGGGGAAAAATAGGGGTCATATTCGGATTCAGTGGGTCATTTTACATAAGAATTTGCAGGAATTGTGTCGGGGCTCGATTTTTTTTTTTTTTTTGCAGCGCAGTATTATTTATAAGAAGTATGTGTACAATGTTGTGATTTTTCATAGTGTTTTTACAAAATAGTTATCAAAAATTACTTTTTCTTTTTTTTGCATTACCTTGATATTAATTCTTTAATCTGCAGCTGATATGTTTTTTCTCAGAAGAAAACCTTTGTAGAAAGAAGAAAGAGAAAATGGGGGACATATGTACTCCACGCGCTTAACTAACAAAATTTCGCGCACCTAACAGAGGGTTTATTAAAGTAAAAGTTTAAAATTGAAATGCTAAAGAGATTTATTTAGCGAACGCATATTGTTCAAGAAAAAAATTTTGAAAATTTTTCGAATAATTAGCAGTAAAAATTTTGGACGATTTTGATATTTTCGCTCTATTTAAATCAAAAATGAGAAAGTGAAAATCTAACAATCTTTAAAAAGCATTTGTTGCAGTGAAATTAAAACCATTTAAATATAGTTAGAGAAAACAACTCATTATTATTTGATAGAATATGAATGTAGGACGAATAGGAATGGGTATGGGAATATAATGTACAAAGGACGGATTGACAAATAATATTAATTTCATTTCCTTTTCTTATACATAATCTAATGAATAATAAATCTTAGGCTTCAATTAATTTCCCAAGGTGGCAACGTTATGATTAAGTTTTATTACTGTATCGATGTAAATCATATCTTAAAAGACTTCGTTTTTCATTAGTTTTTGTTAGAAAAAATAAAGTTGCTTAATTTAGTTGGCATCGCCTGGGGCTTAAACAAGTCCAGGAACAGCAATGCGTAAAGTGAACAAAATCAATTCATTTCATTTCCTTAATGATAAGAATTGGGAAAAAAATCGTCGGAGAAAAAAAACCGGTGGCATGTTAGGTAGTTAAAATCCTTGTTTTTTTTTTTTTTTACTTTTTTTAGTCTTCCTTTCATGTTCAACTGCTTTAAAGGTTAAAGTGTTGAAGCTTTTTTTAAATCTGTTGTCTTTTGAAAATTAGTCGACGCAATCGCCCAAATTAAACTAATTTCTTTTTCATAACAAATTTAACAGCCAAATAATACGAGGCGAAAGACTTTTTAATTCGTTTACACTTATTTTTACCTTAACTTTAAAGCGATTGGAGAGCGGTATTTTTTTCCCAGTCTTACAAAATGTTGGGACTTTTTTTTTCTTTCCACCTTAATAATTTTTCTTGCGAGGTATATTCTTTGCTTCCTTCGAGAAATTTCATGAAAAAATAATTTTGATAGTAACAGTTTAATTTATTTAATTGCCTTAGTACATGAAAAGATGAAAAAAAGTACAATTTTTTAAAGAAGAAAAGACGGTTTAAATGTGTGTATACATAATTGACAAAGATAAGACGTGATCTTCTTTTACTGGAGAGTCAAATTAAAAATGTCACTTCAGAATTCATTCAGGCTGCATGAAACCTTTCCAAGTTGCTGTATAAATAATGTTATATTAGGAACTAACGTTTAAAAATCAAGCTGTCTGGTAATGTCACTTAAGAATTCATTCAGGCTGCATGCAGCTTTCTCAAGTTGCTGTATAAATAATGTTGTATTAGGAACTAACGTTTAAAAACCAAGCTGTCTGGTAATGTCACTTAAGAATTTATTCAGGCTGCATGAAGCCTTCCCAAGTTGCTGTATAAATAATGTTATATTAGGAAATAACGTTTAAAAACCAAGCTGTCTGGTAATGTCACTTAAGAATTCATTCAGGCTGCATGCAGCTTTCTCAAGTTGCTGTATAAATAATGTTATATTAGGAACTAACGTTTAAAAACCAAGCTGTCTGGTAATGTCACTTAAGAATTTATTCAGGCTGAATGAAGCTTTCTCAAGTTGCTGTAGAAATAATGTTGTATTAGGAACTAACGTTTAAAAACCAAGCTGTCTGGTAATGTCTTAATATTATTTACGCAATAAAATAAACGTTTAGTATTTTCTTGCACTTTCCTAGCGAATTTAATGTGTTTAGCAATTTTAACCATTAACATGCTTAAATGAATGGTATTTGTTGGTTATTTTTACTTTCTTCTCTTGCCTTCCGCACCTCTCACCTACTTGGAGCTGTTCTCTAGAGATAAAAGCAGGAATAAAAACCAGCGGGAGTGCTCTTCCCCAAACCTTCTCGTATACTTCCCCAAAGAGGTGCCGTTTCCCCTTCCCCGTCGTGGCTAAAAAAATTCGAACCTACTGTTACCCAGAATCCAATGACAATCAGAATGTGTTTCATTATTGTAATTGAAAAATATTTAGGTAAAGAATCAAATTCGAAGAGATGCGTACCGATTTTCCGCTCTTGCCGGCTCAAGGACAGACTGACGTAATTCGCTCCATAGCTTTCGCGTGCACAGAAGATTGCTTCCAATACGCATGCGCGTGAAGATACCGGATTCTTTTCGAAAGTAAATTATACAGACCGACAGACAGTCCATCCTTTGACGGATTTGGTCCAAAATTTTATACGAACATACATTCATGACGATAAAACCGTGTTCCAAATTTTATCCATCTAGCTATTCAAGTTTTTGAGATATAGTGTTCACTTGACAGCGGACATACAAACAGACAGACTTCCCTTTGACGGATTTTGTCCAAAAGTTGAAAGAAACCTACAAATCATGTTTAAAGACCACATATCAAATTTCATCCTCGTAGATCTAATAGTTTTCGAGTTATCATGTTCACAGACAGACACAAAGACAGACATAATTCCAAAGTTGTGTTTTTCGGACTCAGGGAGGTCTAAAACGTGGAGATTCGTCAAAATCTCGAGTTCGAATTTTTTGACGATTACAATACTTTCTCTTCGTATACGAGAAAGTAAAAACGAGGAAATCATCTAAACTATGCGTAGTAGCCAACTCTCATGGACTTCGACAGCATGTGCAGTAAGGTGTATTATGAAATTCCATTAGTTTCCACCAATTTTCGCAACGAACTGGGCGAAAAAGGGTGTTCTGTTGTACCCCGTAGTTCTGTTTTGACACGGGTTCATCTACACCAGGGTTGCCAGATGAAAATAGCAAAATAAGGCCAAACCTCCCTAAAAATAAGGCCAAATATGACAAATGATTGAAAACGTCATTTGGTATTAGAAAAAAGGATAAAGGAAGGATCATAGATGTATATTTTAAAGACAAAATTACTTAAGAATTTTTTATCATATTGCAAGAACAGTGATTCTAACAGCTCGTCTTATTTAAACTGGCTAAGCTAATATTGGTGGTTCTTACTATTTGCTTAGATTATTTTTTCTAACCTTTTAAAGTATATTCATCTGCCTTTCCTAATTCAAATATTGAATTGATTCCTGTGTAGCTGCGAATGCGTAGAATTTGTCCTTTTAAATCTTATCTCAAATACTGTCCTGAAATAGTTTTTTATTAGCAGCAAATCATACATAATACCAGCTAACTTACATGACACATAAAAAGTAGCAGAAATAATCAACATACTTGTGAGCACACTGAGCGATGTTTAATTTTGTATGTTCTGCGTGCCTCTGCTGTTTCGCACGCAGATGGAATGCAAGGAGGAGAAAAAACAGAAAAAAGGCGGGAAAAACGAAAGAAAAAAATCCTGGTACTATTCCATTTGCAAAAGACGAAAAAGTGGTCCAAAAAATTAGGAGAGGCTGAGAAAAGTTCTTCTTGGACTCTCTTCTTGAGAGCGTAAACAAAAAGAGAAACTCACTCTGGTAGGAAGAGGAAGAAGATGGAAAACAAAATCTCCGATGGAGAAATTGGGAGGCAAACGAATAAAAACAAATGCCAACCTTTCGATCTCACATTTAATCACGTGATACCAGGGAAAGAGGGGAGGAGAGAGAGAAAGGAATGCAATCACGTCGTGAAGTAAGAAGCAGGTGGTTGCCTGTGTACGTGCGTTAGTGTGAAGTTTGTATCTCAAAAGTAAATAAAAAGTAAAGCAGAACAAAATAAGGAACAGGGCAGCTGCTTAACGAGAACAGCGATAGTGTTTCAAAGGCAGTGATTGCCTTTCCCATTTCAACCCCTATTCTTTACTCGGGGTATTTCCGCTGTCCATAATAGGGATTCGGATTCCGGAAAACGAAGTTAAATTTAGATTCTGAATAAATCTAATGTGTGCTCTTCGGTTAAAAATGTTCTGGTTTGGTTAAAGGGCTTAAAATTTAACATTTTTAGTTCAATGTATGTAGCTTTTGCAGACACTTAAATAATTTTATTCGAGGATTAAGAATAGATAATTTCCGTATTCACGTAACGAAACAAGTTTGTGGTCTCTTTCATTATTTTGATATGTAAAAGAGTGGAAGATATCCCTAATGTGTTTTTTTTTAAAAAATGCGCAGCCTGAAATGTAAAAACATACGTTGTGCTTGCCAGATAAGTTTACAATAATAGAACAAACTGTATTTTGCAAAGATTTCGGCAAGTATATCACTGAGAAAATAAAATAATTTTTCGCTGATAGCATAATGATAAGAAAATATAATCTGAAAATCCTAAAAAATATGTGATTAGTAAAGATTTTCCCAACTCTGAAAGGCAGTAAACCAGCAGTCAACAGTTCAGAACAAAATTCTGTTGATCATTGCATTGAGGAAAGATATTATGTTTGGCCAAATACACTCCTGTTCAAAAAATAAGCAACAAAAGCAAAACTGGGAATAAAACAAAAACTGTTTAATGGGTATGCGTGAAAGTTGTACACGAAGTAGGTGTGGCCTTACTAAACCACATATCAAACAATAAAGCAAAGATAAACAAAAACACATATATTACGGCCGTCACGGCGCGACAGCTCAAATTGGTAAGCAGAATGTACAATGGGAACCACCCGCTAATAACGGATATGATACCCTCTAGCTGAAATGCATGCTTTGATAACGGCGAGGCATGCTGGCAATAGCGTCATTGATCGCTCGTTGTGGCAGTGATGCCCATTTCTGTAGTAAGGCTTCTTGGAGCTCGTGGAAGGTGCCTGGCGGCACACTGCGACCTGCAATCCGTCTTCCCAACATGTCCCACACATGCTCTATTTGATTCAAATACGGTAATCCGCGCCATCTGTGGAATGGTTTCACTCTCCAGCTAACTCCGCACCAATCGTGCTCTATGTGGGCGGGCGTTATCATCCATAAATATTCAGCCATAAAAGGCCGCACAAGAAGGTGTAGGATATCCTCGCGATATCGGACAGATGTGACGGGGCCCCCAGCGAACACGTAGAGATAAGTTCAGCCATTCGTTGCTATCCCTGCCCAGAGAAGTAACCCACCCCCTCTCTAATGGACTCTTTCCACGATGTTTGGCTTCCGATAGCGTGTCCCTGGCTCTCGCCATATCATTGCCCTTCGGGAATCGTTCAGGATGTTAAATCGGGGCTCATCCGTAAAGAGTACGTGGCCCCACCTTTATGGTGTCCAACTGCGATGTTCACGGGCTGAATGCAATCGCGCTCTCACGTGCGCTGGGGACAAAGGCACACAAACAACAGGTCCTCGTGCGAACAGTCCTCCTTTATGCAGTCTGCGCGACAAAGTTTAGCAGACAGTTTAGCTGCAACAGCTGAGAGCTGCGACACCAGCTGAGAGCTGCGACACCAGCTGTCGCGCTGTTAGTGTCCTCCGGCTTCTGGCACATTGTAACAGGTAGCGATCGTCTGCCGTTGTGGTGATTCTCCGGCGGCCAGACCCACGTCTGCGACTGGCGTTTTGATCCCTTTGGTAATGGTTCCACAGCCTATGGATGACAGAACGACGCACATTCAGCTATCTGGCAACAGCAGATTGTGTTGCACCAGCTTGCAAAACACCGATAGCTCTGTAACGCATCTCATCGTACAAATGGTTTCTTCTACTCATGATTTCCGCTTTGGCTATCTCGGATTCCGCGGAACTATCGTTCCTTGCGAATTGAAGCATAGGTCCGGAAAGTCCTTTTTTAAGGCGTTGCGGTGTGGCCGCGGGATTGCGTTTTATGCTAATTTTGGTTGCCTATTTGCATTCGGCGATGCAACCTCTACCTCATATGCAAACTGCGTGTTTTAATTCACCGTTTTGCATGTGTCCGCGTCTTTTCGTGTTTGTTGCTTATTTTTTGAACAGGAGTGTATGTCTCGCTGGTGCTTGTCACCAACTTACAAGAGTTAGCAATTTTTTTCTGTTTGCATCAAGAGGGCAGCCGAACAACAAAAGACGTTGTATGTTATTATCCTTATTAAAAATGAATCTTATCAAGCATTTTAAAGTAGATTTTATCAGAGATACGGAACTCGTCCTTCAGATAAGTGGGTATAGTTCGTTGTATTTTTCAGTTAAGGAAACAAGTCGACGAGCAAGTTGAGAACTGAACATTCCTCAATCAAATGAGAAGAAAGAGTTCAGAAAGCAACTGTTTTTTAAAAATCCTAAATATTATAATCAGCACAAGTTCTTCACGCTAGCACCTGGCATATTACAAGAATTCTGGTATGAGATTGAATACCCTACAGATATTGTAAGGATTATTGGTGACGGTGACATGCAACAACATTGAATTTATGGAATTATAACTTGTCGATGTCCTTTTTATAATTAATTCGTCTACCAAGATCATAACATTTTTTGTTTTGTAGATGTAGAATTTCAAAGTTGTAATGTTCTTTTATAATGACTAAGAAGTTTAAAATAATGAAGGAAAATTTCCTTACTGAAACTAACTGAACTTTCCATTGATTTCTTTTTGAAAATGTATAGAACTGAGAATGTATAGAATAATTAAAAATGTATAGAACTGCCTAAATTCTATAAATTACCATTGTTAATAAATGTTATCTTTGATAGTACTACATGCCTTCAAAATTTGATCGCGAAAACAGGACACTTTCTATTTATAATAGCAGTTAATCCAATTTTGACTTTAAAATAGCTTTATAATCGCTTTTAGCCGATATCTATAGTTTTATATTACAGCGTATCTATTTGTCTAATTTGAGACTCATTTCAAACTGCCTCACCAGTCTAAAATTTACTTCAACACTTTATGGGTAGTGTGTCTATATTTGCAAAAAAATTATAAAATTTAATCTTTAAGGTATCCTTACTTATTTATGCAATCAATTTTACTGTTCTTTATGCATTCATCGTTATATTACATCTTTTGGCGAAATCTAAGAATCCTCAATTTTCGGATAATGATTTTAGTGGTAATTTATTTGCTAGCAAACAATAAAATTAATAGACATGTAGGTACTGTGGAATCTTCCACTTTTGTCTTGATTGAAGACATAACAGAAGTAGAAATCTGTCCTAAAAATATGAACTTAGTTATTACCGCCAATTTATTGTATCATTTTGGCACACATATTGAACGATTTATTGGCTCATTAATACATGAATTGTTTTGTTTTCTTATCTGAACCTCCTGAATCTTTGTTCAGACCCTATTGCCGTTCGTGTGAGATATTGTTTAGGAAAATATATTTTATAAATTTCAGTTTCTTGAAACTGCTACAGATCCATGTTTGTAATATACAGTACAACCCCGGACAACAGAACTGAAGAGAAGGGGAAAGCCGTTTCGGATAACGATTTTGCCAGTTAAACCATGAACATTTATTACTATTTTAGTTTGTTAACTTGTTACAAAGCTGTAAAGTCGTTTCCCTGAGATGCTAATCTTGGCGACAAACTTAGCAATAAATTTGGTGACCTTGGCGATAAATTTGGTGGCTGGCGGCAAAGTTGGCGACAAAGGGAAGGACCTCGAACTTTCAACCTATTTCTACTGGTTTCATGAACTTTCTAGAGATTACGTCACTTCCTACGTAATGAAGTCACTTCCTGTTGAAAAGTATAAAGGCAAGCTCTCAAGCCAAGAAGAGTCAGTTGGATTTTGATAAGCAAGCAAGCTGGTGAGCTAACAAGAAGCCTTTGATCGCTGTGTTGAGATTTAATGGTAATCTTTATTGTGAATTTTTACAAGTGCTGTTTGAATACTTGTGCTACGTTTCTTATCTTAGATTATTTGTAAAATAAAGAGCTTTATTTTTTTAATCCTGCTTATTGGACTGCATTCGCGTACACCCACAACACGATTTTGTCACAATATCTAATTACAGTATGTAATTCTGAAATTTTTGAGTTTAAAACAAATTCAAAACTCACTTTGTTGGCTTAGGTTCTTTTTAAAGTCGGGCTTAATATTTGCACCAGCGAGCTCCAGAATAATGAGCCTTACGGGCACAGGTAAACGATATGATAATTTTAAAATTTTAATACCCATTAATTTTTAACATATTAAAGTCAATCACTGAATTTCTTGTGGAGGCTTAAAAGAAAAAGACTTGACTATACATTTTATATCGCCATTTTTATAAAAATTTTATTTACTCATGAATTTTTTTTACATTTGAAGCGATTTTTAAACCTTTTAGTGTCAATGAACAAGAAAAACATAGAATTCCAAATTCCCGAAGCATAAATGGCTCGAATAAAGAGAGAGTTTTCACAAATTAAAGTTTTACTTATAAAAATTCTCCCTTAAAATTCATGAATGAGTTTGGGTGAAAATGCCAAGCACGTATCATTTATATTTACGATCGATTAAATTAATTGATCACAGGGATTAAAAGCCTTTTGGAAAACATTATAATCACGAAATGAATTACATATACTGATCTTAATAGCATCATTTCACGAACGTATAACATAAAAACTAAAAGGTTCAGCATAAATTTATTAGCCTGTTATATGTGTAAGATACAAGCGATTTGGGAAAACGGGGCAGAAATTATTTTTCTCCGAACTGAAGTTCCATGACCGAAACTTCCATTTATTCGGTCGATTAACTTCGTGAAATTTCTTTCGCTTTGATTAAAACACCAGCAAGTTTAACTCCAGAGCAAACCACAGGGCAAAGAAGAAACCCGCCTCCATCTGTTAAGAACCACTGCAAATATTACCTCTGAAGCTCCCAGAACACTTGGAAGAATTTTCCCCACTTCTGGCGGGAATATTCTCAAGGTGATAAAAATCTCAGCTAAAACTTAGTAAAATTAAATTCCTTTACTAAATGCGTGATCACTTCCATTGCAGTACAGCTTATAATTGGAGAACCCTATCCCCACTTCTTTACCTTGTAATTACCTTATCTTTGATTAATGGAGAACTCAAACAAAGTGCATTTCAAGTTAAGTCGAAAGTCAACTCTCTGTGGATAAGGGGGGGATGGTGCAGACGATATATTTACCGAAGGACCTGGCTTAATTTTCGTTTGCTCTTAGGCGAAGTTTATGCCATAATCAATATACCCACATGAGAGATATCCGCACAGTTGGACTTGGGGATCGCATTCATGCCTATTTATTAACAGTGAGTGTGAAACTTGGTGGTAGAACCAAATGAGGCATTTCGGCAGACGATATTTATTCGGGCGTTAATTATTTCCGATAAAGCGATGGCAATGCCCATGAAGATTTTATTGCTAACTCTTTTCCAAAATTTATATCCAGTTCCTTTGCCCTTTCCTCGACAGCAGGCGATGATTTTATTTATATTCACGATGATTAATTAATTAAGCTAATTAGAGGAAAACTTCGGCGGTCCACGGACGATAGTCCGCGAAAGTTCTACGAGAGCGAAAATAAACAACTTCAGCAGCTGCAAACATTCCAAACTTGTTATTTTTATGCATAACACTACATGTTCCTTTTTTTAACACTCATTTCTGCACTATTGGAAAGAGCTTTAATATTTAAATAGGTTTCGGGCGAAAGGAAAGAAAATAAACTTTGTGAAAAGTACAATTTAAAGTTGTTTCTGCCTCTGGTTGCAGCTAAGCAAAGAAATGCTGAAGTTTTTAAGAAGTAGGCTTACGAAGAAAAGACATCATTAATTATAGTTTCATATTCATCTAGCTATTTCAACGTTTCTCGCTTTTTTTTATCTTCCAGAATAATTAATGATTCTGCGATAATTCTTCTTTAGTTATGATTAAAACATCATGATTCTTTCGAAGCCTTCGCAAAATAAAAGTATGTTAGGGATTTGGTCGTCTTAGGATTCACTTTAATCTGTGCTTTTATATTCTCGATATGAGAAAAAAATAATTTAGTGTTAAGAAGAACTTTCATTCACATACATACTTTTCTGCTTTTAATTAATTAAATATCAAATAAATTAGTTAGAGAAAATGAAGCTGAAATTATATTGAAAACTTATTAGTAAAACGAGTTATGGATGAAAAGTTTGATCCATGTCTTTTTAAAAACTTTAGGCTGATAACTAATGACTTAATTATTAAACCATAGAACAAAACGGCGAAATATTTTATTATGTTAACTAGTAATTAGTTCAAATATTTTAATTAAAGGTATTACGGGAAACTTTTTCAATTTACTACACATATCTTTGAGTATATATAAACATTTTAAACACATGTTTTTTCTCTAAGCAGGATTATCGGTTTAACTCCTTATTTCAATAAAATATTTTGAATGTTTCATCGTACACAAAAATTTGTATAACAACAATTTATATCATACATTATATGCAATTTAATGACTTATTTCATATTAAACGATGTTTACAATATTTCTGAACATATCTTATTTTTCAGACACCTGCATTACCTACACACTAACTTTTAAATTATTACTGATTCAAAACTCATTGCAGTTTAAAAATTAACTTTTCATTTCTTTATCATACAATATTCTATACTTTAAATGTTTACTTACATGCAGTTTATTGTTAAAATCACTGGTTTATCATTACTTTGTTTATTTATTCTCATTAGAAAAGCAATATTAATATTTCCTTTACTTATAATTCATTGGCTGAATACATTTAAATAAACCAAATAACAATCACATAAATCAGCATGAGTCATTTTTAGCAATGATCGGCATTGTATTTTACTTCACAACTCTATAGATGAAGTACAGTATTTTACACAACTACATAAGAGAAATGTTTTGTTTACAAGTTCTTTGGTAAATATTGCTCGCTTGCTAGTTAATTTATCGTCTATTGGTTTAATTTTAAGAAAATATTTTTATTACACATATTTTAAGTGTCGCAAATAAAAAGTATTATCTGATGTAGGGTCTGCAATATTTTACCTTTAATTACATTCAATTATCATGAAAATATAAAAAAACAATGAAGTAAATTCACGTAATTTCTCATTCATACGACAAATGACCGAAAAATAATTGAAGAACACAAAGTTAAGTTGAATTTCTTTTTATGAGAACATGAGAATTCTTTAAAAAATAATAATTAACGCCAGATTATTGTGAGAAGTCAGTAAAAACTGTTATTCATTCCTCCACCCTTAAATGTTGTATTTTTAATAATCCTTTATTTAAAAAAAATGATTCATATTTTTTCTATATATAAGTAACGCTTTGCAGTTTATAATTTAAATTAATTCGTGTAAATTGCCTATGGTATGGTACGACAATCTATACAAGGAACTTTCGAAATGAAAAATGACTACGAAATCTTTTTAAGTGCAGGAACAGAAGGTAGATTTTTCCTCACATCTCACAAATTCGTATTCAAAAGAAATCATATTACATCTGCATTTGATTCGTCATTTTTCAAGTCAAACGAAGATGCATCGTCTTCAGCTACATTAATAGCGCTTTGCAAATTTTCTTACCATCAATTTTAAATCAAACGTTTCTTTTTTCCGAGAAATATACCATTCCATATACACTGAATCAAGATTTAAAAACCCTCTAGGGAAACCCCAACTGAAAAGATACCGCCATGAACCCTGGGAAACACTGACAGGTGCTCGGGGTTTGCCAAACCTCCGTGGATGCGGAACTTGGAAAACCTTTTTAGGGCAAGACCCCTGCCTTCATTTTATTCTTTTCTCTCATGACATCGCTTCTTTTTATTGATGACATTCGTCATCTCCCCAGCGCCTATCCACTGAAAGGTGGAAAGTCAATAGACATCTACTGGGCTGTATAACCTATGCGATGACTATTGGCATTCTACGCTATGTCCCAGATGACAGAATCTTCGATCTGGGCTGTTATTGTCTTAATCCAATTTCTTGAGTGGACCCTCTTTCTCTCTAAGGCCTGTCCCAGGGGTGGAACGGTTAATAGGATTAATGGATGCGAAAAAAGATGCCATATTAAGAAAGAGTGGGACGAATGTGCTGACTTCATGGACTTCGGAAGATGCGGACGAATTACGGGTAGTTTTGTTGGAGTCATGAAAATTATTTTTCTAAATACTTCATAAAGTTAAAATCTCTGATTTTATGCATTTTAAAGGGATTTGGAAAATTTCCAACTTCAACTGCATTTACTATAATCGTTTTGGGAGAATCGTGAAAACATGAAATTAACCTGAAAATTACGAAATGAATTTTTAAAGCTAAGGACTTCTAAGGATCCATCCATGTCTGTGTCTTTAATTCTTTCTCGCTAATCTGAACTCATCTGGAATAGACAGAATAAAACTCAAACTTTCATAACCTTTCTGCTGATAAAAATATTATTTGTTACGAGAAGAATCAGTAGGCAAAAATTAAATATGCCTAACAAGTAACACAATGCAAAGCGTACTTTGTTATTTTCCGATTGGTTATATTTCAGGTATTTTGTATTTATACAAACAACTGCATAAAACAACTGTAAGAACTGTTCGTATATTCGAGAAATTCTATATGGCGACCTGGAAGGTATGTAGAATGAGCTCATTAGCTGAGGATATAGCGGGCATCATGATAATTTAGGCAAAGAAAGAGGTAAAATGAAGAAAAAACAAGAAACCTAACAACTCATATTTGTTCTACGACTAAGTGAACAACATTTATTCGCCATCACTGACAGCATCATCCCATTGCTGTTCCTTCTCAAAATGCTGGCCTACACTTTTAATACGCAAACGCGACTTTTCTTGTCATTTGTTAAGGACAGTATTTCCAAATTCTTCTGGTGATCATTTAAAGAAAGTCTGCTCCTCAACTCGGTATTAGTATTCGACGCAAATTAACGACAGTTTAATTATTTCTTTAACATTGCAAAGGAACAGAACGTTACGTTAGCAACATAAATCACATTTTTGTTAAAGTTAAAAAAAATGGAAATTTTAAATGTTTATTTTTGATTGAAACTCTGAATTTTGATTTATCCAATTTATTAGAAATTCTATGGATTTTTCTCATTTATTCCTTTGAAACAACACCCTTTTAGGTTCCTTTACAGTTTGCGTCTACTATAATTTGTATCGTTATGAGATGTTTATGAAGCAAGCAAAAGAAAAATTAAAATTTGTTTAATATTTTCAACTGAGATAAAAAAAAAATTCGAATTTAAATTTATATAATGCGTATAGACATATTTATTATGAAAATAATGTAAACTATTAACTGTGGCTACTTATTTTCTTTTAATAAATCTCATTTTTGAAACAAATTGAAAATTTCAGGGAAAATAATCACAAAATCCATTTTATTCTTTAAAAGCCCAATATAGGATCTGAAATCAAACTTGTACATCATGCAAAGATTTTTCTTTTTCAATTCTTAGACAATTGTAACACACGATACAGTATTTACTTTTGAGTTGAAAATTTCGTCACATGGAAAACATATTGAATTTTATCTTCTGCATTCATTTAAAAGTTCAGAGATAAATAACAGAAAATGCAAATTTTGAAATATTTCGCCTTTTTGTAAAGCATTCATTACCTTCACTTTTTATTTCTTTTTTAAAGTTTTATTTTTCGAATGCCGACATTAGAAAACTTTCAATTTGTAGTGAAATGTTTATTCCCTATTTTTTCTTTATTGTAAAGTATAAGTGCAGTAAGATTTTAAGCACAGTATTTCCAAATTCTTCTGGTGAGCATTTAAAGAAAGAATGCTCCTCAACTCTGACTTAGTATTCGTCGAAAATTACCGACAGTGTACTTATTTTTTAGGTAAATTCCTTATAGGAACTCTACCTATTGCAATGGTTCTCATGACACGACTTTCGGAAAATTTCTGCAGATCTTCACCTATCATGACCCCTAGAACCCAAAACGCCCTTCTTCGTTAAAAGTTTAAGATATATATATATATATAATATATATATATATATATATATATATATATATATATATATATATATATATATATATATATATATAATATATATATATTGAAAGCTCTCAATCATTTTCAGCTTCTTCCACCCTCTTTCATTCTTGTAGTTCCAATACTTATGAGAATAGAGGGCAAAATGTTCTTTTCCTTATTATTAGTAGTAGAGAAGTGTATGCATAACGTTTTGGCCCGTGTTATTTTGTAAACACGATAACTAGAGTAATTTTGATTAGATTTTAACTGGCGATGGATATGTTGTAAGGACGGTGAAAATCTCGGCCGAGTTTACAGATGGGCAAACCAGCTCAAAGGGGGTGGAAATGGTGGGGGACTGAAAATTTCATATTTCCATAATTCCCTTACGATTCAAGATAGAAAGAAAATTCAAAGTAGGCGAATTATTGCCTTATCACAACAAACAACTTTTGTATTGAAACTTTTTTGATAGCCAGAATTTCTTAGAAGTTATGAGCTAAAGCCATTTTCAATCCCCTCCTCAACTTATCATTTCCTGGTAGCTCTGTTACGACTAAAGATAGAAAAAAATTTTCAATTAAGCGAATTATCACCTTATGATAACGAACAGCTTTTATACTAAAAGTTTTTTGTCTGCTAGAATTGCTTACAAGTTATGAGCTGAAAAGCGATATTCAATACCCCCCCCCAATTTATCATTTCCCCAAAGCTTCGTTAAGATTGAAGATAAAAAGAAAATTTCAATTAGGGGAATTATCACCTTATCATAACAAACTACTTTTATATTTTAAGTTTTTTGACAGCAAGAATTACTTAGAAGTTATGTGCTCCCATCAACCGCATTCACTTTCACTTTTTATACGGTATAATATATAATTAATTTATGACTACTTAATTTATAGTTAATACCTTTGTTAAATTTTGTTAATTATATCTGTTAATTGATGTACCTGGCTTTGCTCCGGATTAAAATGTTTTCATGTTTAATATTTTCAATGTAAAAATTACTATTGTATAAATATTATAATACACAAATTCCTTTTCTGATCTAAAACACTTTCAATTAAAATGAGAATATCAATTGAACCAGACGATTTTTAAAAACATCCGTTTTCTTCATACGTTATTATTTGTTATATAGGTACTTCAAATTTTGTTAACAATTACTAAAGTAAAAAAAAGGTTTTAATGAATATTTTGAAACAATTAAATCAATTATTTAATTATTCATTAATTTAAAGCGTGAAAATAAATCAATAGCTGGTCCCGATATAAATTGTTAAATCGTCTACTTTTAAAATTTTCTTTTAGCATTCTTCCTTCTGGAAACAGTTCTTCGTATTATTTTTGATCAACAAGAATATTGTTACGAATTCAGTTTAAAATTAATTTTGAAAAAAATATTAAAATGAGAGAAACAAATTTATGGAAATGTAAGACATCGCGGAAAAACGCCTTGCTTAATTTTTAATTAAGTGAAATTTTAAGCATCTTTTAGGCTTTGAAAAGTTGAAGGAGACCTTTCTCTTTTCTTAAATAAAAAGTTTGAAAAGTTTGATTGAAATCAGTCCAGTGGTTTAGGAGATGTGGAACATACATACATAACCACAGACTTTTATTTAAATTAATATAATTATTAGATAATTATAAGATAAAGATTACTGGCATATAGTATGAGCCATGAAAAAAGTTTTAGTGAAGTTTTGTAACAATTAATTTTTAACTTTAATTAAGTAAATAGTTAATTTTAATTAATCAAATAATTTTAATAGTTAATTTGATAATAGGTTTTTTGATAGAATACTTTAATTTGATATTTAACTAAACATGGCGGGACCATGATTTGTTTTATAAAAAACAATATAAAGTAGCCAAAAACGATAGATATTTAAATAAGAGTTTCCTTTATCCTTTTCACTATTGAAAAATATCTCCGTAACTTTAAAATTGTTTGGGATTTTCTGCCTGAGTATTTGGTTGATGTTGACCGTCAATGGAGATTTAAATTTACTGTTCAAATTGGCTGCATTCGTATCCTATGCTTTAGAAACACGTATTAAATTTGCAGCACACAATGTTTAATAATTTTGTTCTCTTATATGTTAAGAATTTAATGACTATTATCTCTGTAACCAGAGAGTTCTCTAAATGAGCCCATTTTAGTAGTATTTAAGTGTTTCCATGTCATGTGATTTTACCATATGACAAAGTAATGTTCGCACAATTATACTGTAACTTAGATTAAATAAATTAATTTTTAATTCAAGAGTCAATTTCTTCTTACTGTTTCAGATAGGCTGGCTTTGTGTTATCTAGGAGATATTTGCACTGCTGAGATGTTTATTTCTTTATGACTCCTACCTGTTGAATGATTATGTGTTGAGATATAAAAAAAATGACCAATGTACTGACCGATAAATCTATCATAACTTTTTGGAATGAAAAATGGAATGATAAAACCTTGATATAGCAAAAAAATTAAATGACATGAAAACAAAATCACACCGTAAATATCGCAATGTGTAGAAACAATAAAGTCATTGGCTATGTCTGTATTGATCAATATGTAATATTCAATGACTTTTGTAACATTAACGTAAAGGAATCTACCTTTGCCTTCAAGCTTGCCGAAAAGGGATTTTTTTGCATTGGGAAGGAACAGAATTTACATGTCGTTAGGTGTAAGGTGTAGGTCGTTGGGGAAGTATAATGCTTTTTTTCCTTTCTAAAAATATATTTGTAATATTCGTTGTGTAGGATACGCATTACGTAATGTAACAACCACGACATTCCTCCACTTATTTTTTAGATCGTTATATTCCATAACAATACCCGTTTTCATGTACACAAAACTGGAAAACTCTGAAGAATAAAAATCAATTAGCCGCTCTCGCCGCCCTCCGGGCGTGTTTGCGGCCAGCACCCACTTTGCTTGGCACTGCCTCTGCCATCTCGCCGCTTCGAGGCTCTCAGCCACTACTTTTTCAGTTTTAAATACTGCTTGAAGATCAATGGAACAGACTATAAAGCCATAGTAGACTCCATATTCTTTGTAGACAACAGCTTCCTTAAAATTGCAAAATCTTTCAGTAAACCTTACATAGTTGTAATGTTTTGTATAACTTTCTCACGAATTTCTGCATAATAAATTCAGATAAATAAATACAGAATGATATTGTCAGAAATAAACAGTTTCCATCACCTAAAATAGGTATATTACAATATTTTTGACACGCCATTGTGATGGAACTGTTGGGAAATATATAAATAATATGATAAAACCTTCAGACAGTTCGCCAGCCCCAACCACTCGACGGATTTCGATAATTTTTATTTCATATCAAAGCTTATGACGTATAGATATGTTATCAGGGGTCGTCTGCCCCACCCTCCCATTTTCGAACAAAAGCGAAAATACATTTCTCCACCATACATTCTCTATATGTTTTTTCATTTTCTCTCGAAAATGGGGGGGGGACCAGGCGACACTTGATGACATATCCCGGCTTCATAAGCTTTGATATGAAATAAAAATTATCGAAATACGTCGAGTGGTTGGGACTGGCGAACTGTCTGAAGGTTTTTCCCCGTAGAGAATGTACGGTGGAAAAATGTTTTTTCAATTTCGTTAGAAAATGGGGGTTATGGGGGTAGATGACCCTTGATGGCATATCTGGACGTCATAAGCTTTCATATGAAATAAAAATTATCGAAATTCGTCGAGTGGTTGGGCTGGCGAACTATCTGAAGGTTTTACCATATTATTTTAAATATATAGATACACGATATCTGCAAGGCTGTTGAGCGTAAACAAGCTAATAAAATTTTTTTGGAGTCTAGTTATAGTTACATAACGTATTGAACTTACACGCCCACATTTTTGCCGGTTTACTTCATGAAAGTTTTAGATAAAACGAACGCTGCTGATTTCTGTGCCATGACATTCATTTCACATATCACATTTATTATAAGCAAATAAAATATTAATATTAAACGTAAAGACATAAATCATTAAGAATAAATTTATAATAAGATACAACCAAAGCTTCTGGAACGCGCAAAATGCAGCAAACAACCAAGAAAATATTGATAATACAAAAAAACACGTAACAGAATGAAAATTCTTTACAAATTGAGATTGAATAACGATTAAGTTTAAAGAATCCACCAGATGAACTTTATCCGTCACTCATATGAGAGGATTCAAAATAACAACAAGAATACTTTTCTGTAGAAGATTCCGACAATAGTCAAGAAAGATTCAAAAAATAATTTTACTGGAATCACATGTGACCCGAAGCATTCCCAGAATTGAAAAAAAAGAGAAAATATCCATAGATACTTAAAAAATATGTCTTTATCGCCAAAAGAGTGAGTGAGTGATTGGGGTTTTATGGCACAAGGGCCAGAATTCGCCAAGCTGCGCCAAACATTTGTTTAGATTTGCGCCAAACTATGTAAAAAACAGGGCAAGATAAAAATGTGGAACTAATGTATATAAAAATAGTGTAAACATTAAAACATGTTAAAAGTGCTTAAATAAGAGGATAAAAGCCAATTGATTTTAAAAAAGTTAAAAGGTGAACATGAGGAATCTTTCCAAGTAAATCGGTTAAGGAAATAGAACTGGATCGAAAGTAACGTAACCGTAGAGAGTTAAAATTGGGGCATTCAGAAAGGATATGGAGGACTTACATGATGCAATTGCACTGGGTACACATTGGTGCCTGTTCTCCCATCAGCAGATGGCGATGGGTGTATCGAGTGTGACCCACTCGTAACCTAGTGATAATTGTATCCGCTTTTCTATTAGTTAGAGTAGACCAAGGTTCCACAACTGGCTTAATTGAGCGAAGTTTATTCATTGACTGGGAGTTCCAGTGGTTCTCCCATCTTGAGTGTAAGGCGAGATTAATGTAGTGTTTAAAATCTTTTAAAGGAGTAGAATTGTCCAGGACTACGGATGCATTTTTCGCGGCTGCATCAGCTATCTCATTGCCGGAAATGCCAACATGAGAGGGTACCCAGCAAAGAAGAATTGAGAATCCCTTGCACACAAGACGGTCGTACAAATCTAAAATTCTAAAAGCTAGTGGATGACTGTGACGGTGCAATGAAGACAAAGCTTGGCTAACACTGAGTGAGTCAGAGTAGATAATATAGTTATCTGCAGGGTAGTTTGATATCTCTGATAATGAATGGAGAATAGCCCTTATTTCAGCCGTAAAAAGAGAACATGAGGGATGAATTTGAAATGGGAGTGTTGAGTTAATAAAAACACATGCAAATGAAGTTTGAGTAGTGCTTTTTGAACCATCTGTAAAAACTGGTATGAAATGATGGTAAAGTTCATGATGATGTGTAAAAAGCTGTAAATAAATGTCACTAGCTGTGTTAGTCTTGTCATAGTTTTCAAATGGATTTAAAAATTTCAATCCGTGAAGAATCCAGGGTGTTAAAAGAATAACTGGGTTTGGTAAAAGCTGTGCAGTATCTAAATTGAAATCGTGGAGAAAACCAGCAGCTCTCGTAAAAAGCGAGGGGACCACAGATGGTCTAGCATCCTGGAGACGCTGAAGGAAGCGACTTTACTTGTAGTTAAAATATGGATGATTCGGGTTTGTTAAAATTTTAGAAAAGTAATGAAGGGTGAGCATTTGACGTCTGTGTTTAAGTGATGGTTCATGGCATTCGACGTATAAACTTTCGACTGGAGAGGTGCGAAAAGCACCACTACAAAGTCGGAGGACAGAATGATGAATTGTGTTTAATTTCTGTAAGACACTCTGTCGGGCTGATCCATAAATAGTGCAACCGTAATTAATTTTAGACAGTATGGCTGCCCTGTAGACCCGGAGAAGAGAGAGGCGGGATGCTCCCCAAGATGTATTCGAGAGCACCTTCAAAATATTGAGCGCTCTATCTTATTTTTTCCGCAATCGCCAAAAGAACAGAAGTAAGAAAGACAAAAAACTAACATTCTACCACCAGTAGATGCAGCACACTCATTATTTTCGTATTTTAAATTTCAGTAATACGGTCTCGACTGCGGTTTCTTCTAAAGCAAAATATTTTAATCTTAGCTAATTACATGAGCTAAAAATATGTAGCCTTTTGGAAACATGGACGTGAAAATGATTTAAAATGCCGCACATTTACGTCCTTAATTAAAAATTTTCTTTTAACCCGGGAGGACGAGCGCTACGAAGAGTAACGCGAAGAAGTGCAAAATGGGGTGTGCGACACCCCAATTCGTTATTTTGCTATTTATGCAAAAGTAGCAACATTTTTATGCTATATCTGTTCCAAATGACACATGCAAACAGTTCTAGTTATACAAGAACACATTTTTAGACAAAAAATTTAGCAAATAATACATTATATTATTTAGCACATTGCGAATACATAAGAAAAGTTTATTTCTTACATACATGTTTTCAGCATTTTTTATAGTAAAGAATCATCCATAAAACAATCGTTATACAATTTGGATAGGAAAATACTGCTTGTTTCTAATTTTCTTGGGACAGGAAACCATTTTTTTAAAATTCAAATAAAAATTCTGATGGGCTTTATCTTTAAATCCAATAAATTTAAGGCATAATACACTTTTATTTATCAAAATAGTTTCTACAATTTTAAGCTTTTCTTTCAATAGTTTTTGTGAAAGCGGATAAGACATGTACCAGCTGACTAGAGTTACGTTACGTCCAGAATAATATAACTTTTGCATTAATCTCTTGACATTTTCGCTCACACTATTATCCTGTTAAAAAGTTTTGTACCCTTAAAAATCTCAACTTAGAAGTATAGAATGTTCTTGAATCCAATTGTTTCCTAACTAAAACTCATTATTTTCCTTTCCCTAATGCCATCTTTCAACTGAACGAAAAAACCTGACGCGAGGACGCGCAAAGTTGTGTTTCATAATTATCAAAGTTGTGTTTCATAAAAGGTATTCTAATAAAAAAAATAAATAAAAGAGTTTTTCTTGAAACAAGTTCCGTCTCTTGAATTTGACCTTAAAGGCAGCTAGCATGGATTTGACTCATTTCAACAAAAGGGAATGTGATTTTTATTTTACATGCCCCCTAGCGGGTTAAGTTCCTTACACACGATAAAAAGGAGTTTCTCGGATTCAGTCAGATTTTGTAGTCGTAATGAAGAGCATATGAAGTAAGATACATTTTAATTCCAAAATCACACATTAAAATTGTGTAAATCTAAACAATAAAGATATACTCTCGCCTTGCCGTAGCTGGGGTCAGTTGAAAGTAGCCGTTTCGACGTAAAAAAGGGAACTGAGGACGGAGTCCTAATGGCCATCAACGGCCTTGGTCCAACCCTTTCCGTAGGAGGTATGTCCCATCATCAGAGTGGAAGTAACTTAAACCCACACCATTACTGTATCCACTAGGAAAACGAGAACCCACTTACTTATCCGGTGGCTTCTAATCCACGTACTCGTTGTGCCCTCTTCCGGTAGGAGTTGTAGAAATCTAAATCGAACTTTCGTCCCCAGTATCCATATCCCTATAATCCGCAGTGTAACAATCCGGAGGAAAGTATAGGGGTTAAAATGGGAAATACAACCACTGCCTTTGAAACACTGCAGTTGTTTTCCTTAAGTAGCTGTCCTATTTTTTTTATTTTGTACAGTTTCCGTTTTATTTTTGAGATACAAACTCCACAGCAACGCCGTACGCAGATACCACCTGCTTCTTGCTTCACGTGATTACATTCCTTTTTCTTCTCTCCCTTCTATACCCTTTTCTTAGTATCACGTGATTAAATGTTAGATCGAAAAGGCTGGGATCTGTTCTTATCCTTTTGCTTCTCTATTTCCGAAAAGGATTTTTTTTTCATTTTCTCCCTCTTTCTCCCAGAGTAAATTTGTCTTTTTGTTTACTCACTCAAGAGACTCCAAGATGAACTTTCCTCAGTCGCTCTCTTTTCAGAAGCTATTTTTTGTTACCTTTTACAAATGGAATAAAATTAAATGAATGGGTGCTCTATTTTTTGTGCCATTTTTTTCGTGTCCTTATTCCTCCTAACATTCCATCCGCGTGTGAAGGAGCAGAAGCACGTAAAGCATGCCTGATTAAATATCGTTCAGTGTGTTAACAACTTCGTAGAGTGTTTCCGGTAATTTAGACGTGTCATCTTGGTAATGTGTGGATTATGTATTTTTTGCTCCTATTCGGGTGCAAATAAAAAATTATCAGAAAGAGTATTTATGCAAAGTTTTAGAAGGGAGAAATCTGAATTTTTTTCCAAGTACAAATTAATCCTTGTATGAAGCTAGGTAAGAAAAAATATTTAACATTTTCTGTAAGAGTCGGAAATTATTTTAAGCAAATAAGAAGAAATATCAACAGCATGTTTAAACATGACTGTCAGAATTGTTGCACTTTGAAACTTGAGAACCCAGATAGCAATTTTAGTTTGCAACAAAGTTGCAGCAGTCTTGCTCTGCAAGTCTGCAAACTTGCAGCAAATTTGACACGGCAAGACGGCAAGTTCATAACAAGTTTCAAACGAGTTTTCAGAAGCGCCGAAGTTACCACGCGTCGAACTTTCAGCAAACTTGTCACATCAAGTTCATTGCAAAGGAGTAGAAAAAAAGAGAATACTCATACGAACCTTGGATTCGAACCGCGGAAATCTCGGTTACCAACCTGGCGCCTTAACCACTAGACTTGCTAATCCTCGCTCGCCGAAGATAACGAAAATTATTATACTCAAGCTACAAGTTATTTTCAGTTGTCATCTTGATTAAACAAATTTTTTATGATTTTGAGAATATGATTTGAAGTCAAAGAGAAAGCGCTTTTCGTTAATAAATATATTTTGCTAATGGAATAAATTATGAATTTAGGATTCAAAATAATTACCTTTAAAAATATAGGACACAAAGTAAGTTATTATTTTTCAATAAACATTGACTGTTTTTTGGGTTTAATTTTGTTTAGGAACGTTAAAATTTCAACATTAAGAAAAAGGCGATATAGTTTTCTTTAAAGTTTGAGTTTTGTATTTAGTAAAAGTTGGGATGGAGAATTGTTTAAAAGTAATATTTTTTAATAAAAAGGACCTAGTTAGTTTTTCAAATTATCATTGATTTATTAATGCAAAGAAGGACGGTCTAGGAGATGTTATTCAAAATCGGACATTTTTAAAAACAGAGACAAAGAATCAAAACCAGGTATATACAGCTGCATCCAGGTCGTTGTGACTAAGTGTGCCGTAACAACTTTGCAGAAAACTTGTTTTGCAAGCGGGTTGGTAGATTATGCTGTGTTACTTTGCAGGAATTTCACTGCAAACTTGTCGCGCCAAGTTTGTCATGACAAGATAGTATCCAGAAAACATCACACTTGCTGCAAATGTGCGTGCTATCTGGGAAAGAATTCTCATGAAATTGTAACTCTTAAAATCGCATTAGTCTGTCTGTTTGATATCGTAAACCAATGTGTCCAGATAATGTTCTTCACACACTGGTACCAGAACATTTTCTGGATCCATCTATAACTATCGTAAGTATCCATCTATAACATTATCTATAACTACCTTTATCTCTAAGAAACCTGCAGATGTCAGTTGTTGGATTTTAAAATAATCTAAAATGTTACCAGATAACTATAATTTTGTTACTTTTAATGACTTATCTTATATTTGGTAAAAATGTAAATATACTACTGATGGTGATATACACTACTTGGCCAAAAAAGGCTCCAAGTGAAATAATTATTCAAATATGTAAAAGCCCCTGATTGGTTCGGTTGTATAGCGACTTAAAAGGTAGAGCTGCTAATTTATCCTTTAAATATACTGAAGCACTGTGCAGTTGATCATTTCTGTAACAAGTACGTGGGAAGTAGCTCAACGCGGTCGCGAGAAAGATGTTTCCGATTTTAAAAAGGGAAACAATTATTAGCCTGAATCAATCAAAGAAACCGACTGAAGAGATCTCTGAAATTACAGGAATTGGTTTGAAAAGAGTCCAGAGCATAATTGAAACCTGGGAGGACAGTTGGTGAACCGTCACCATCTCGGAATAAATGTGATTTGAAAAAAAGTTCGAGGGACCGAAGATCTCTGATGCGGCTGGTGAAAAAAAATCGAAAAAAAGTCAACTCTTGAACTCAGGATAATGTTTAACCCGGGACATAGGTGCATATCAGCACGCACAATGCGACCAGAACTTCTTCTTCTTTCTAATCCCTCTCATCTGAATCCGATCAGATCCATGAGATCATTCGCCTTCATCACCTCTAATACGAAATCCGGTCGCTTAAGCAGGTCATCATACACCAAGGCAACACAGTCAAACAGATGTTGCGGAGAGGCCTCAATCATGCTGCACTTTGTGCAGATATTGAACTTCTTATCACCACGAGAGAATCTGAGGGTTTTAAGTGACCGGATGATAAGCGAGCCAAAGCTGTTTAGTCTTTCCTATCCCCCTTAAAACGTATAGCAGCACCCGGACCTTCACTATGATGCCATGAATGAGCTGGTGGATGCCTCCAAGAAATGCTAACAAGGGTCTTTCTTCTTGAGTATAACTCAAGGTAGGACAAGGGTTCTACATAGGCCTGAGGCATGGTAGTTCCTTCTTTAGCAAGACTATCAGCAATATCGTTATATTTTAAATTTACATGCGATGGTATCCATTGTAGATGAAGAACACAAGTATTGCACAGGGTCCTGAGTTTGTTAAAGATATCCACTCCGCTCTGGTCATTAGCATATCTCTAATTATCAAGATATTGGACAATACTTCGGCTGTCCGAGAGAATCCATATCATTCCAGAACAAAGTCTAAAGCCATATCAATGGCGATCATTTCGGAGCGGAAAACTGAGCAGTAGTCAGCATTTCTTCGTTTAATTGAAGCTTTACCAGAACCATGCTTAACAAAAACACCACTACCTCTATGTCCAATTTCATTCTTGCTGCCATCGGTGTAAATCAGAGTAGCTTCAATAGGTATATTATTGATCAATTCGAGAGCAGCTTGTCTTAAATATTCCGGATGCTGGGAGGATTTATTAGTGAGAGTCAATAACTCTGTATGGAAGAACACACTAGGAAAATAGTCTAAAGGAAACACAATAGGTTTTAAAGAATCAAACTCAACACGAGAATGCAATGCATCCATTTTCAAAGCATGACCAAAGGGACTACTCTTTTTTAGTCTTTGAATATTTTGCCAACTTCTTAAAAAATAACAATACGATGTTGATTATTGTAACTAAACAGTTTACTAAAAGACGAGAACTTAAGGGAATGGAACCGAACAGTTTTAGACCCACAAGAAAATCACTTGTTTCGGCGATTAAGTGTAACAAACAGCTGCAATTTGCTAAACAGAATAAATATTGGACTGTTGAGCAGTGGGGAATGTCATATAGTCTGATGAGTCAAAATTCAGCCCATACCAGAACAATGGACACACCAAGGTTAGAAGGGAATCTCACGAAGCGATGGATCCTTCATGCAGAGTGCCCACTCTGCAGGTCAATGGAGGCAGTATTATGATTTGGGGTTGTTTAAATGGGTCTGGTCTGGCATCAGCAGCATAATGCAACAGTAAAATGAAGTCGCAGCACTACTTTGTAACTTTTAGGCCTACGTTAAGGTCAAGTTAGCTTAACAGCATATGTAGAGGTGAGATTTACTGGTATAGTCGCCAAGGTATTAGGTACGTAGACCGATTGACACTTAAATGCTTCATATTAACTAGTACAATGCTACACTACTCAGCTTCTCACTCTATCATGCCAGATTCCACATGTATATCAGAAGTAGTCCGTTGTTAGAAACACAGCTGGTGACACAGTCAAAGAAATACTACTACATAACAAAATAACAAATTTAATGGAACAATAAACTAAATTAAAATCCCAAATTAAATCAGAACATCATTGAAGACGTTAGCGGTAAGATGATACAGAAAAGAAGAGAGTGAACAGAAGTAATCATCATCTTTAAGTACTCCAACATGCTGCTGTCTATTGGATGATGGTGACATCACAAAGAGGGAGGTCTCGATCTACATGCAATTAGAATTCTAGATACTGCCAAATGCCACGATGATGCCACAACTTAAACGTGCTTAAAGACCAGGTCATCCCATCAACGGATTTTTCTTCCCGATGGAACTGGCATAATTCAGGACAACAATGCCAAAATACACAGAGCATTAATTATTCAAAATTTGTTCAGGGAACATGATGATCTATTTTCAGTTGAATTGGCCACCACAAATCCTGGATTTTAACCCATTCTAAAATCTTTGGGATATACTGAAACAACATTTAAGGAGTGGTTCATTTCTTCCGTCATCAGTTCAGTGTCTCAGTGAGAAACTGCTACGAATCTGGACGACAATAAACGCTGAAACTATACAGATTCTTATTGAAGCAATGCCACGTCAAAGGCGGTCTGTAATCCAAGACAAAGGTGGTCACACCAAATATTAAGATAAGCGGCTTTTTTTTGGCCAGGTAGTGTATTATAAACACGAGTTCGAAAAATATTTCAAAAATATAAATAACACTGGGCAACAATGAAATTGCTTCTTAGGTGAAAGTACCCAATCCTGAATGAATTTAGCGTGCTGAACATGAATATCACATTGAGAAAAGCTGATTGGCTCTCGTTGCAGAGATATTTACGTTTTTGTGTTATAAAGGTGCTCTAATATAATACAATATATGTATTATATTATATTATGTATTTTATTATATTTACTATATTATTTAATTATTTAATATTATTATTATATTTATATAATATATATCCCGCTAATATAACAATATATCTCGTTATTATAATGGAATTTATCAAGATAAATACATGGCTACGAAATGCTTTCGTCATCCGCTCTTCTCTTCGTCATCTGCTCTTCTTTCGTCTTCTTTAAAAAAAGAAGAAAGTCTTGTGTTCTGCTCCGACATTGATGGCCTACTGAAAGAACTCCGCATTGCACATGAGCGCAATGAATGGTGGCTGTTTATAGATGCTTCAAAACTGAGTCTCAAGGCGGTTTTGCTGAATAACGGGAACGAGCTTCCATCCATACCTGTCGCACATGCTGTCTACATGAAGGAACTTACCACAATCTAAAACGGCTTTTGGAGATGATTAACTGCAGTGAGTATGGCTGGCAGATCTGTGCTGACCAGAAGGTAGTGCCTCTGTTGATGGGTTTGCAGCTAAGATATACAAAGTACTGCTGTTTTCTTTGTCTATGGGACAGCAGAGCAATCTCTTTGTACTACATCAAAAGAGATTGGCCTCAGAGAGCATCTTTTAAGCCTGGAGAAATGAATGTAGAGCAACCACCTCTGGCAGAACCGCATAAAATCATTATTCCTCCTTTGCACATCAAGCTTGGCCTTGTCAAAAACTTGGTAAAAGTCACGGATAAGAACGGACCAGCATTCAATTACCTGTATGAAAAATTCCCTCGACTCAGTGTAGCAAAAATTAAAGAAGGCGTTTTCGTTGGGTCTCAGATTAAAGAGCTTTTTAGAGACCCCTAGTTTGAGAAACTTCTTCGAAGTAAAGGAAAGCAGGTTTGGGATCAAGTGTCAACAAACTTTCTAGGGAATAATAAGGCTGAAAACTACAAGGATCTGGTTGAGGATATGTTGGCTTTATTTCAGGATTTCGGCTGCAATATGTCCTTAACCCTCTGAGTGGTTCGGTCTCCCTTGTAAAGCGATTCGAAAAGCGATTGTTCGAAGACCCCTTATCTGTTTTAAAAGTGCGCCCTCCTCCGAACAGAACATGTTCCAAAAGCGCAGCGGATTCAGTCTCTTCCCCCCTCTGATCCATGGGTAATCAGCAACCCCTCGAAGGGACTAACCGCAAGAATCCGTTCTATTCAGCTAGGATCCTATTCAAACTAGCCCTTACTGCCTTCGGAGAGCCCACCTGTTGTGTGATAAATTAACACTTCAGGTCTTCAAGATGGGCAGTTGGGATCTATTTTCTGCACATTGCTCGTGTCAACAACACCAAATGACAAAAATACACACCGGTTAGGCGCGTATACCTATTTTTCATGTTTTGAATATCTAATAAAGTGAACATTATTGAAGCTGCATAAAAGTTGATGATTTTTAAGATCTTTGTGATTTAAATTTTTTGCCGTTTATTAATATTTGTATTTTAGCTGCTGGCTGTATTTTATATTAGTAGTTTTTTTATATCCGTGACTTCACTTTATTTACTCGTCAGCATATTATTCTATGAATTTAAAATTAATTTACTAAATTT
>BGPR01000064.1:1806846-1847771 GCA_013235015.1 Araneus ventricosus
TTTTTACAAACTTGGTAAAATCGAAAGAATAGGGAGGAAAATCTACCACATATTCGAAATTAGTCAGGTTCCCTTTTGTGCTATTCAAAAACAGTTTTGGGTCTTTTCGTACTAAATATAAAGGGAATTTTATAAGCATAAAAATGACACTTTATTCTTTATACAAAATTTTAAAAATTAAATTATATATCTCATTCATGTATACCATACTACTTGGAAAATAAATATCTTGTTTGCAGTTTTATAATTATCCATTCAAGTTCAGAATGAAAATAAAAAAACGTGTAGATAAATCTGAATTATATAAAAAAATTATACTTTACAAATTACAGCACACGCACACACATCCAAGATATTGCTATAAAACACATTATATAGTATGTGATGGTGGAATTTGGAAATAATTCAATGCCTGAGACTGCTATTATTTTTGGAAGAACTGTCCTTAAGCTTGTTAATATCGGATATATCAAAGGTTTGTAACACATAATAGTGGATTCTTGTCTCATAGCATTTATTAAAATTCACCTCAGAATTGGTATAAGATTTACCAAAAGCACTGGAATTTAAGCATTTAGATTTGATCACATATTGAATAATGCTTAATAGCAAATCAGCAAAACTGTAATGGTTCAAGGAACCAATGCATAAATGCAGTCTCTGAAGTAAGAAATAATATTTTCTTAGAAATAGTTTTGGGTTCTAGGAAGAAATACAAATTTTCAATGATAATTGAAATAATCTCTACACAGTTGAGCTGCAGATAATATCAGACTCTCAATAGGATTAGTATCAGCAGTATACAACGATGTTCCCCGATACAGTGCTTTTAACAGATGGTTATGTCTATCTGTACGTGAAAAACATGTGACATAAACAGATAGAGAATCAGTTTGAGAAAGGTCGTAGCAGAGGACTGGTATATACAGTGGCGATTTTTCGCACAGGTGTTAGAGGCGCTCGCCTCGTGCATCTAGGGGGCCTCAAAACCTATTCGATCTAAATCGTAATACTAAGCCGAAGATGAATTTTCGACATTGGGTAGGGGGAGGGGCCTCACAGCAATTTTGTGCCTGTGTCCCCATACTGACAAAATCCGCCAGTGGGTATAGCATGATTGATTCACTGAAGAAATACTTCTGACAAAATTCCCGTGCTCTTTAAGATCAGTAAAAGTTATTAAAATGGTATCATTGGTAAAAATTGTTAATTGACGACAAAATAGTGACACTTCATAGATGTTTTGGCCGTTCTCGGTGAGGAATACAAAAAAGTTTGGGGGCCGTTTCGTATCGTACCGTTCTTTTAGAAAATATAAAGCAAATTTAACAAGCTTAAAACTGACCCTTTACTCTTCAAATAAGTTAAATAAAATAAAAAATGTCAAAACATATAGAAAATAAATATTTTATTTACAGTTGAAATATTATTTATTAAAGTTCAGAATGAAGAAAATGGAGCAGATAAATCATAATTTTATAAAAAAAATTACACCTTACAAATTACAGCATGCACGCATAAGATAATGTAATAAAACACATGATCTGGCAGGTGACGGTAATATTTTGAAATAATCCAAAGCCAGAGACTGCTATTATTACTGAAAGATCAGTCTTCAAAGTTGTTATTAGTGGATCTGGATGTATCAATGGTTTCTAACATATATTAGTGGATTTCTTTTCTCAGAGCATGAATGAAAATTTAACTTGCAGTTGGCATGCATTTACCGAAAGCAATTCAATTTAGCTATATAGTTTTAATCATTTATAGAAGAATGCTTAATAACACATCAGGAAAAAAATTGTGCTTCAAGGAACTAATGCGCAAATACAGTATTCGTATAATATTTTCTGAGAAATATTTTTGTCTTCTTTTATTTTAAGCAAGAAATAAACATCTTCATTGATTATTCAAATAAACGTAAGAGAGTTAAGCTGCAGATATTATCAGTCTCATAATAAGATTATTAAAAGTCTGATAAGATCACACACCCAAACATTAAATTTAGTCGATAACGTTTTCATCTAAACTATATTTTCCCCTGCCTTTAACAAAAAGAAAATATTTTACAATGTAAAAAATAAAATTTTTTTCCACTTTCTTTAATTTTTATTTCCATGTACGTTATTTTTTCAGTTCAGAGTGACCTAAAAATAAATTTCCGGCTAATAATTATTTAATAAAATGATAATTATCTTTCGGAATGAATTTTTTAATTGTAATTTTTATGAATTTAAAACATATTTTTCTAAATGTTGTAATAATGAAGTTAAAATCTGTTCTAGTCTAAAAAAATTACACTTAAACCTGAAAATTAATTTTTTTAATAAAAATCAAATACATATATAATGAAATAATTGTAAAACTGAAATTTTCGATTTGATCTGAAAGATAAAACAATAAAAATAATGCATCATTTTCATATACCTTAAAACTTGCTCTATTTTTTGACAAAAATTTAATTTTACTCTATTTTTATAAATGAAAAATGAGTAGATGGAGATTATTAATATGAAAGAAGTTTACATTAATATCATAAAACTAGTTGAACGTGGGTGAAATGTGTTGATTCAAGAACACTGTTCAATTATATATAAATAGCAGATTTTCCTAACCTCCCCTAGGCTTTCAATTTTTTTATGCTTGAATGCGGTATTGGAACAAAATCTATTTTACTTAAACCACAATATCTATTTTACGGAACCATTCGATATGGATCTTTAAAGCATTGAGGCATTGAAAAAAAATCTTATATCACATAAATTGTATTAAAAGAATAGTACTTGAAACATAATATAGCATCAAACCAGGCTGACATTAAACAAAAAAAAAATCCGACACTGCAATTCTTCCGGAAATATAACCTCAATGCAAATAGCATTAAAATTACCCACACCACAGGGGAGAGTGGGGTTTCGGATCCTGTGCCATCTCCAATTTGCAGTAAGTACATCCTTATCAGTCTTCATTGTGTTGACCTGTGCTCTCCCCGGATAATCAATCAAGATGTCAAACCAAGAAAGGGGGGTAAGAAATTAGGAAAAGTACGTGTGTTACACTTTAGAGACAGTTCACAATGAACGTAAAATTCAGTGCAAACCGATTTCGGGGTGTTTTCGACCACACGTTGAAATGCGTGTTTAACGATTTTGGGGTTATCCAAGGTCAACGTAGAAATACGTGTGAAACACTCAGAGGGTTAAAGATCCACTTTCTGGACTCCCACTTGAATTTCTTAACTGGTAACTGCGGGCAGATCAGTGATGAGCACTGCGAACGGTTTCAACAGGACATTGCCAACATGGAAAAACAGTACCAGGGGAATTGGTCCACGTCAATGTTGGATGATACTGTTGGACTCTCATCAGAGATGCTCCCCACGTCCATTACAAGCGACAGGCCAAAATAAATCGAGAGTCAGAAGCAGATTAAGGTATTCCTAACATGTATTATAATATATGTACATATACACACTTATCTAAACAATGCGTACGCATTACAAAAAAACCGTAGCCAATTCAGCCGTTTCTTTGTCATATTCGTGTTCAGCACATTGAATTCATTAGGAAGCACATTGATTCTTTTCAATTCAATGAATGATGCAAAAAGTGCAGGCAGAAATATTGAGCTCTAAATGAATATTTCCATTCTAAATTTACAAGACTTCTCGCAATGCTATCATTGAAGGCCATATTTATGACATTGGATGATAGCATTGGATTGCATTGCATTGGAGTGATTGGATTGCATTAGACAGCATAGCATTGGAGATGATATCATTGGATATCGATGCTATCATAACTTCAGTAATTCAAGGAGGTGAAGTTTAAAATATTTCATAAAATGAGAGTTTAGGAAAAAATGTCGTCATTTTGTAGTAAATTTGTATTTTCTGGATCTTGTCTGGAAGTGTTTGGTTCTTAAATTGCTTTAATATAATGAAAAGCAGAAGATTAGACGTCAAACTGTTAAAAAGGGAACATTATCTTTTCTTCAAACGTGCCTATATTTTTTATACTATGTTTTGGCTATATAGATTGCGTTTTAAAAAACTCTTTTTATTAATTCACTGGAATTGTAATCTAAGGAAACAAGAAGTCATTGCACGATTCGTTTTTCTTGTCCTTGTTTAAAAGGACAATATTTTCAGATAACTGCATCCCAAATGAAAAGCATTTAGAAGTATGGAAACGAAAATGCATAGAGATAAAAAAATAAATAAAGCTAGCTGCCTAACACATTAATATGTACATTGCGTTTCTAAAAAGCGTGTGTAGTAGTAAGCGTACGAAGTAACATGAAATTTGAAATAAAATGTAATAAATCAGATAATTATCTACTATTTTGAAGTTATTTTGATAAAAAAACTAGTAATCAAATCTAAGAGCTACAATAATGATTTATATTCTTTAGAAACTAATATGGCTTGATGTGTTCAGACGGCAAAAGAATATGTTTTTTATGAAAACTTTGAAAGTAGGCCATGATATTTACTATCTTTGAAATGTCATTTAATGTCGAATTATACATCTTTTTTAAATCAATAGCTATTTCATGCAGAACAAAAACATAGGAAAGCTTTTTTAAATTCTGATTTTCTTATGGTAGAAATAACTAGATGATTTGATTTATGTTCTTTGTAGTATGTTATTTCTTGCGAAATAAATTCGAATATTATTGATTTCATAAGATAGTAGATAGTTTATTTCCTAAAAATGGCATATTAGTTATATCAAGTGCTTCGGACTAGACACTAAAATACAAGATTTTCTGATTTAAGTTCGCTGATATTTCGTATCCTAAAAAATTTGAAAATAATTAGCTTAAAAGTTAGCAACGTAAATCACATTTTTGTTCTTTGTACAGGCAAAAAAAAAAGAAATTTTAAAGGGACACATTACGTTCTGAATATTTTATTTAATTTGAAGAATTATTGAAAAGGGTTTCATACTATTAAAACTTAACAATCGTATAAATTCACTTTATGAGAAAAAATTAATTTTGATCTGCATGTTTAATTTAAATTTTTTAATGAAAAATTCAATTTTTAAATTCCCTACTACTTTTTCAAACATGAATACACTTGCTTTAAATTTTATCTGCAGATTCACTGAAATATATTACATAGAACTGTGCATGGTATTTAAGGTGCATCTAATATTCGCTTAAATATAGATTTTTTACTGTTTTATGTGGTTAAAAATTAGAAAATTTAGCACTACTTATATATCTTGTGTATAAAAAAAACTAAGCGACTAAATGCTTATTGCATGCACAGTTTTATAATATGCATAACGATAAAAAAGTATAAACAATTTGAAAGCTCTATCTAAAACAGGAAAAACGCCTTAGCATTTTCAAAACATGAAAGTGCAAAAAAGTCCGACATGGAGAAAAACATATGCAAATGACAATTAAAGTTGTATTTTGCGCATGTTTATCATTTGTCACCGTAAATAAAAAAATATATAATTTTTATAATATAAAAGGTACACATTTGAAATTTTAATGCATTAAATAGAAAGATAGGATCAACAAATAAGCCAATAAAATAAAAATTGATACTTTGTCCATATTTTAATGTGTCCCCTTAAATATTTATTTTTGATTAAAACTCTGAATTTTGATTTATCCAATTTATTAGAAATTCTGTAGATTTTTTTATTTTATTCCTTTGAAACAATACTCCTTTAGGTTCCTTTACAATTTGTGTATACTATAATTTTTATCGTTATAAGATGAAAATAAAACAAGGAAAAGAAAAATTAAAATTTGGTTAATATTTTCAACTGATATATAAAAAAATTCAAATTTAAATTTATATAATGCATATAGACATATTTACTATGAAAATATTGTTAGCCAGTAACTGTGATTACTTATTTTCTTTGAGTAAATCTCATTTTTGAAACAAATTCAAATCTTAACGGAAAATAATCTCAAAACATTTCATTATTTAAAAGCCGAATATAGGATCTGAACTCAAACTTGTACTTTATGCCAAGATTTTCCTTCTTCGATTCTTAGAAGATTGTAACACACGATTCAGTATTTGGTTTTGAGATGAAAATTTCATCACATGCAAAGCATGTTGAATTTTATCTTGTACATTCATTTAAAAGTTCCCAGAAAAACAATAGAAAATACAAATTTTGAAATACTTTTCATTTTTGTAAGACATTCATTATTTTCAATTTTTATTTCTTTTTCAAAGTTTTAATTTTCCAAATACCGACATTAGCACAAACTTTCAATTTGTACTGAAATGTTTCTTCTCTATCTTATTCCTTATTGTAAAGTATTTCATTGCATTTCTACTATTTCATTTACTAATTTCTGTCAAGTATGCTCGTTTATTGTTTAACGAAGAGATATTTTGACAAATTATAAATACTAAGTAGAATGTAATGGTTGTTAGAATATTAACAGGGAAAGCAAGTTTAAATTTTAAAGCGAATGCTAATTGCTATCAAAACGTTTTGAATTGATTAAATGGATTTTGCCCTCTTCAACTTGCACAGTTCCTGCACCAATTAAACTTTTAAAAACATTGGTAATTGATTTTTCTTTTTGAATATTTCTAAAAAAATCTGTAACATTAAGTTCTAAAAATGTTCTAAATCATCCAACAATTTATTTTTGCATTTGGTTGATAATTTAGCCTTTTCACTTTCAAGTCGGGCACGAAAGTAGATTTTTGCTATATCAAGTTTGTTCAATTATTTATAAATTAACTTACTTGCATTTAACAAATATATCAGCAAATGCAATTGCATGTGTAAGATTCTGAAGTGGGATAGAGACAATAAGAAGACTAAAGACGATTTAATCCCATTTATTTATTTAGATTTCTATGGGACACATGGACAACGATGACATAAAATGATGATAGGATACATGATGATACGAAATACAAATTGCTTACATGCTCAGTTACATTTGAGCTGCTACTCAAATATCAAACTATACTGATATTCTAAAACGATATTTACTGGTAAACCCTAGCCAGATACTCGCAAAGACAACTTGGTCCGAGCGAACAGAACTTCCAGTTCTTACATGCGTCTGCACTCGTTGACTGCCAAAACCCGTCTGTCTGAACATGGAGTCTTCCGCTCCGAGGTGGAACAGGGTTACCGGAATTTGGTGGTGTAGGATTGCCAAAACTTAGCGTTCTTACAGTAAGAATATGCTTTCTTTTGGGAATTTCAAATAATTTTAGTTATAGGTTTTTTGTTTGTATTTTAGATTAGTTCCTAAATAGGGACAGGCGAATAAGGTTTAGGAGTGCACTAAAATATAAATTTTCCAGGCAATATATTTTTTACTAATTTTCCACTTGATTTCAAGTCATGTAATATTAATATGCAAAATATTGAAGAAATGCGACTTGGGAATCAATAGGTTAAGCACTGACTGTGTATGATACAAACGCTGCATGCGACCTTATAAACATAGATTATAAAAACAAAGGACTGGGTTTTATTTTTCATTTAAATTTATACACGATATACCTAAATTTCTTTTTTAAGCGGTTAAAATAGAAAGCAACCTATATAGCAGCATTTTAATTTAGAATTAAGTCTCTTAACAATAGCTAAAAAAGAATCTCCCTGTAGCTTATACACATAAGATCAGAATTCTGGAGCATCCAAATCCGATTATTTCGTGCATTACTAGACTTCTTGTCAACTACTGAAAAACACTTAATGATTTAATCTTCTTTAAAAAGCACTTTGAGTTCGGGAGAGAAGCAAGAAAATGGGCGGAAGATAATGCTTCTGTGCATTAAAGTAACGGCTGTCCGTTAAAACTTAAATCACTTACCATCTGGACTCGGCTCTTCATGTCCTTATTTCTTAACAGTTAACTTGGCCTTAAAACGTTTTTGATCGAGTAAGTGGCCTTTTTTCGGGCTCAACATTTTTAAAGCACGATTTATTTCTTTTTCGTGTATTTCGAGAAATTTTTGGAGATACATTCACAAAAAGTATCTTGCGTATAACATGGAGTGTTGAAATAATAAAAAAAAGTTACAATTGATTGCTTTATAAAAATCTAATGCTCTCACATATGAATGTCTGTAATTGCCCATGAATAATAGGCATCTGTAGTTGTTCGGGAATGTCATTCAAGGGACTAAATTTTAATCTAATCATTTAATAATCCGATTTTTGTTTGAAATGAATTAAACACGGCCCCTTTCCTACCTTAACGTTTTAAATAATATTTTGTAATGAAATTATGATCAATAAATAAAGTGATGGAATAATAATAATAAAAATCGACGGAAGGCTGCTGGGATTGAGGGGCGTAGACTTACTTACCTTACTCAACTGTGACTAAAGTTCTTCTATGTGACTAAAGTAGCTCTATGTGACTTTGACCCATGCTCTATGACCTTTCTCTGTTAAATGAATTAATTTGAATGAATTAATTAATATGAGATGAATTATTTATTAATCTGTTAAAATGAAGTTAATATACCGCTCACAACCGATGCGTGCGCACGCATCGGTTGCTGTGACGTCATCAAAATTCGTCATGATTTTCACCAACTTTTCAACTTGACTGTGACTAAACCATAATTAAAAATTCTAAAATTATTTTTGGAATCTTCAATGTCTACCTTTCTCTGTTAAATGAAACTAAAACCAACTCTCTATGTTATTTGGTTCTGGAGCTATAAGGGTTTAACATTACCACAAAATTCGACGTAATTCCAGAATTCTTGAGTAATATTTCGCGTGAACGTAAGATCGATGAATGAATTGCCAAATGTACTTGGATAGTCTGCGCGCGCGCGCATCAGTCGCTGTGACGTCATCAAAATTTTTAGTGATTTTTCATCAACTTTGAAGCTCGACTGTGACTAAACGGTAAATCCAAATTCTAACATTCTTCTTGAAAACTTCAATGTCAACCCTTCTCTGTTAAATAGAACCAGCACCAACTCTCTACGTTATTTTGTTGCGGAGCAATAAGCTTTTAAAAGTACCACGAAATACTTTTTTTCTTTCCTTGTCACACCATTAGACCACTATGGAGGTAAGTCTACGTCAAAATTGTTACTAATGATTGCTTTAGAAAAGATTCATTGCTCTCACAAATGAATATCGGTAATTGTCCATGAATATAAGTTATCTATAGCCGTTTGGGAATGTTATTCAAGAGACTACACTTTCATCTAATCATTAAAGAATCCAACTTTTGTTTGAAATGAATGAAACGCTATCTCTTTCCAACCTTAACGTTTCAAATAATATCTTGTGTTGAAATTATAAAAGGTTTTTATTAGCACGTGTTTCATTAGTAAAGCAAAGTTTTTCTAAGAAAACTTTTACGTAGTTTTGTTATGAAATTCTTGTTTGATATTGTAATATTGAAAATCAGATAACCATTAATAAAATAATATTATAAATTAGTCTGAAGAAGAAGATCTTTCAAATGTCCCAAATTGAATGTATTGTACATATGCAACCACGAAGAACGTCTAACATTACAGAAGAAGCAATGCATTACAGATATTTTTTCAATGTTAAGTATATCTTCAGATAGAAAATTTCATTTATCCTGCTAAATTTTCAGAATCAACCTAACATTTCATAAAATAAAACTAAAAATCATTCCAAAGCAGAAATCTTTTCAAATGTCCAAGCTTGAATGAAATGTATATTAACAGGTTTGGAACTATATTTGATAGTAAAGAATTCGCAATTTATTAGAATTACGCAAGCACATAATTTCCCTAAATTAAGAAGAGACTTAAGATATGAAAATTCATTTATCTAGTCACAACATCTTTCTAGGTTGAAGTCACCTAATTTAAATTTTAAGAAATAACTACAATAGAGAATTTACGTTTCGTTTCCTTATTGTTTCCTCCTTTCTACGCAAACAGTTGAAAGTTGCTTAAAATAAATTATAAAATTTACTTCATAAAATAAAAAAAGATTGATAATTTAAATTTTACCTCTGCAGAAAAGAGGGTATTTTGTTTCATTAGCAAATTTTTCAGAAAATGAATTTTATAATATGCTAGTTGCCATGTCCGACATTGCTCGGGATTAAAATACTCTTATGTATAATAATTTTAATGAAACAACTATTTTTTGTATAGAAAATTATAATACATAAAAATTCCTTTACCGTCTGAAACGTTTTTACTTCAAATTTCGTTCATATATAGTGAAGTATAAGAAGGATTTTGACAAATATTTTGGAACAATTAATTAAATAGTTAAATTTTTGTTAATAAAAAGCGTTAAAATAAACCATATCAATAGTTGTTCCTGATATAAGTTATGAATCGTCTGCTTTTAAACCTTTCTCTAGTATTCTTCCAGAATTTTGTTTACATAATATAGCAACAGCTCTTCTTACGTATTCTTGTTTTTAACAATTAAAAAAAATACATTGCTAAAAATTTTGAATTTTACAAACAAGTGAATTCTTTAAAATTATTGAAATGAGAGCAACAATTTGAGCGCAAATGAAATTTATATCACTGTGTATGTGAGAAGCTAGTTTTTAAATTTTAATACAGTATAAAAATAGTTATTCTAACACAATACTTTAGAAATACATCACGAAAAAAGCAAAATCTTGCATAATTTTTAATTGACTAAAGTTTTAATTAACTTTTGGGCCTTTCAAAGTTTTATTTTTACTTCTTTTTTATTTTTCACTTCTTGTATAAATTGTTTACAGAAATAAAAAGAAATTAGTTGAAAATCGCGCCTTTGTCTAGCAATGAAGTATCAATAAATATGCTTTATTTCAAAATCGTCTGTAAGTAATGAATTTCTTTAAAATATTTTAAAAAACAATAAAATTTAAAGGAAATATTGCATGGAAATAAAATTGGTATCATTGAAAAGGTAAAATTTTAAAGTTTAAGATGGTATAAAAATATTGCAGAAAACGGTTTCGGTTAATTTTTAATTAACTGACTGTTTTTATTTAACTTTTGGACTTTGAAAAGTTCATAAGTGTCTTACTCTTGTCTGAAATAATAAGTGTGCAAAATTTGGTTGAAAACAGTCCATTGGGTTAGGAAGAGATGCGGAATATAGCCACATACATACATAGCCTTAATCCCACAAACATAGCAACAATGACTTTTATTTATATTAAGATTCGAACTTCGAAAATACGTTCAGGCAAAATAAGAGACACAAAATGTTAACTTCAGACAATTTTCACCACTTTTCACTGAAAATCGACCATTATAAAGCATTTGAAATTGTAAAAGAACACTTTTAAAGTAGGACTTTTCTCTCTCCGGGAATGCGAATAGATAAAATAGTACTTGCAGGCATTTGCCGACGATATTCTACTTTTCGAAAAAGTTGAATTTTTCAAAAAATAATAAATATATGGGTTTGCAATTTTTACCAGATATTACCCTACTATATAAAGCGTACTTATATGAAATTTCAAAAATTTCGCTTTAATTGTAAAAAAAAAAAATTGAAAATGCTTATAAAATATTGACGATTTTAAAATTTACTCCTGCCTTTATTAAGCTATTTTAACGTTTGACGACTCATTTTATAGATCTTTTCTCTTTCTATAAATTTGTATTTTAAACTTTTTCTCTCAGATTAATAGCCTTTTATTTAAACGCAAAAAACTGAACGTTCGAATTTCTCTCCCTCTCCCCCTTATATGGTCCGATCTCGGTCTTCAAAATACAGTGACATGTTTTGTATGCCCGACCCAACAACTTATAAAATTGCTATTCTGTATGATTTCCATGTTGAAGTACAATTCGACTGGAATACTCAGTTGAATCGGGTTTCGAGTCTTCATCTCTCCGACCCTGAATTTGTGATCTTACCACTAGGCCACCACGGCACTATGTAGAAATTTAAAACTGTGATGAATCTTCAAGTTTTAAAAAAAATAAATTGTGTTTATTTTGTACGTGGACACGCTGAATAATAGGTCCAATGTCTTTCTGAATATTTTCAGCTGAAGCCGTGGTATTATAAATATACTTTGCCCATTCCATATTTCAAATTATACATTCCTGAATAAAATATATACTTATTTAATTTTGATTCAGTCCACTGTGAAATAAACATTATTCAAATTATGTGAATCATTTATCACATTTGCATGATCATGAAATCTTTATGCATTTCTGAGGTGCAAGTTTATTTTTTTGCTGTTCGCGTTTCTTCACCAAAGTTGACTAGCTCACAGTTTCAATCAAATTTCCGTCTACTCCTAGAATACTTGTGTTTATCAAACGTTTCTGCACCAGAAGCCTTTGAAGAAAAGTTTCTTTTGATAAAACATTCTCAGCTAAAACCAGTGCCGGGAACTCTATTATATTTGCATCGAAAATTCATGGGCTACTGGTGGGGAGAAAAGCAAAAACGGAAAAAAGTTTGCTCTACTGAAAAAGGCAAAAAACAGGTTATGTTAGCGGCTTAACTTTACAAACACTTTTTGTCGCATAAAGGTCAAGAGAGTTTAATCAGGTGCATAGGGAAATTTTCCCTATTTTTGACGAAGAACTTATCCTTACTTGAAACGAGAGTGGGTTTTTTATTTCATTAAATGTGTAATTTGAATGCAGAGGGAGCTTTATAGTGAACGTAAATTTTTAAAACTTCTCTTAGGTTATTATTATTTATAAATGTCTTGGTTCAGAATCTATTCTTGCATTTTCTCTGAGAACACCTTAATCTTTCCGCAGGCGCGCGTATTTTAGAGTTCTTGGTGTATTGAATGTGGTAATGAATGATGAGATCATAAAAAAATAGATTTATTTACATTCAACATAACCAACACTAAATTAGAAAATTACATTGAGACGATAATCACTAGAATCGTTCTTGAATAAAAATGTTCTTATAAGAATAATGTTTTTTGGCATCCGTCAGATATGGAATTCTTGAGGATGACAGAAAAAATATCAGAACATATTCTTGTTCTCAAATTAAACACAGATTGTTCTTACAGCGAATAAGATACAAGGACCTAGAACAGCTGATATTCTGATAGCTTACACCACAAGTTAAAAGACTAAAGAAAACTAACTAACTAAAGAAAAATTTTGTTTCTAATCTTTTTAACAGAGGAAGCTACTGAAACATGACTATGGCTATTTTTCCAGCTCCTTTCGACAAACTGTTAGTCATCGTTCGGAATTCTAGGCGTTAGTAGGATTCTGTGAATATGCTACAGTCGACACTGGTTATAACGACCACACATTATAAAGACAATTCCACTATAACGATTAGTGATAAAATCCCAACTGTGTTTCCCTATGTTCTCTATGTTATTTTACTTCCGGTATAACGACTGTCCGGTGTCACCTAAACCAATACAACGTCCGAATTCAACGGACACTCTTCCCAAAATTTTTCCAAAATTCCTTTATTTTCTACTTTAAAATCTATTTTAGAAATACATTTTTAATTGATAAAATTTTATATTCAATACCAATGATAAAGAAAAATTTGAGTATTTAGTTGAAATCTTTTTAAAAATAGCCTATTTTTACGGAAATGCTGAGCGTGCATGTGTACATTTTTTAATTATATCCACTATAGCGACCAGTCGTTATAAAGACCTTTTGCTGCGGGACGCAGAGGGTCGATATAACGAGCGTCGACAGTATTTGTATTTCAGAGATACGGGCGACGGTTGCAATGAAATGAATGTGAAACTGACTTCTTGCTTTTCATATCTAAATCTCAATTGCTTTTTTTTACTTCTAGATTGTCTTGACAGTTTTGTATTACAAATGTAAATATTTCAGGCAAAATATTGGCAATTTCATTAATTTTATTTTCAATGCCATTCAGCTAATCCTTTGGTCATTTTATAGTGTTTTTGTGCTTTATGAATACATTGTTTCCATCTCTTTTTAAATAAAAATGGTTTTAAATAATTTTACACCTTAACACTTACCGAATTAGAACCTAATTTTAATAATTACCCTCTTAAAAATTGATATTTTTTGATAGGGTGTTTAGAAAATACCCGCGAACTTTCATGTTGGTATAGAGGGCGTACCTGCTGAAACGTTAAATTAAGATAAAATACTATTAATCGAAAAATGGGAAAAGTTCATTTATTGACCATTATAATGAAATGAATGCAAATTTTTGAAATTTTATAAATAATTTGATATGTTTATTGTTTAAACGTAGAGAACTCTGAATAACTTCTAAATGTTACAGTTATTTCTTATAAAAAATAAATTTCTCTTCCACCAAGGAATAAAAAATGAAGTAAGGAGTTCATGGTTCAAAATATTGGAAACCATTTTCTATACGAAACTATATGTAACATGAAAATCGAGCAATTGTGTGACATCCCTTTAAAATATTATTACATTTATTTTGTCATAGATTTATCTACGACAAAATTTTCCAAATCTATAGGATGTTCACTACTTTTGACGAAATAATTCTAGTTAAATAAAGTAATGTTATTACCGGTAAGAGAACAATTGGTGATTTATAGTAATTTTTACTGTTGAATTACTTGACATTTTAATTACAAAATTTCAATTTATTAACTCTCTGATTCCTATGGCCATTGGAATAAAGAAACCTCAAAATACGGCAACGTCCGAGCTCCTCTATCAAAGATACGGGCAATTCGCTTCCCTCTTAAAAACCAGAATGACAGGTGGCACTGGCCGAATTCTAAGAAAACCCTCCTTTTCCCCAAGCGCGTCTGAGCGAGCCACTCTAACGAAGAAAGCACGCGCCGCGGGTGTGAAAGCAATCACCTTTAACGAAAGGGGGTGGAAACGTCAGAGTGACATGCAGACGTTTCGGACGGCTATCGTCTTTTGCTTGAAGGGACGTATGGGACGCTCCCGTATCGATAGAGTTAACAGGGTCAACAGAACGCTGAAGAATTTCTGTTCAAGAGCCTCACATTGTTTAACACAAGAAAAGCAAACGCGAAAATAGAAAACATTTCAAAGTTTATTTATATTAATGTTCCGATTTTAAACAACAGGACCGCAATTTTGAACCGCCTTCAGATGACGAGGACGATACCTTATTTGGCACTCCCTCTCCAAAATTCCACACCACACCATCTGGAAGAAGACTTTTGATCCCCTACATATGATTTAACATACAACTGGTCCACATACATAGCGGATCTTCAGTGGAATCTGGTTTCAAACCTACAGCCCTCCGGCTCTGAAATCGTGGCCTTACCGCTATACCAGAGGTTCCCAACCGGTGGTACGCTTACCCCTAGAGGTACGCGAAGGATCAGTTGGGGGTACGCGAAACCAAAGTATAATGGCGCACACACAAAAAAAACATAGGAGATTAAAAAATTATAGAATTTTGTTTCTCCAAGTTCGTGTGAAAAGTAAAAGTAAAAGTTGTGCATCACTAAAAGCTTACGCTCAAAATATTTAGTTGTATGTCTTTTATTTTTTCTTCTAGTTTAGACTTATTAATTAAGCTTCTTAATTCGATTAATTTGACTCTTCTGCTTAGCTAAGACCTCGCATTATTGATGAAAACTTCTTTGCATCGATAGACGATTGGAGGGGTGTGACAGTAGGGGGTACGCGAAAATGAAAGGTCTAATCAAGGGGTACGCGAGAGAAAAAGGGCTGGAAACCCCTGCGCTAGACCACCGCGGCCCTTCAGCGTTTACTATAAGGACTATAGATAAAAGAATTTCAACCGTTAAAAAGCTGGGTTATTTTTATTGTCAATGTTCAGAATGACTAAAGGATGAAAGAGAATAGTGTAATTTTTTCATCTTTTATCATTGTGTTTATAATGGGTTGAGAAGACATTTGGGATTAAATTTTATAATAATAATGATGAAGTGAACACAAATGAAGTTACACATTTAAAAATTAATAAAACAAATACTAAAAATGTTGAATGAAGTACGGTTTTTTTTTAAATAAGAGCACATCGCAATTTTTTTTGATAAGTAACGCGGCATTACGCCGTTCTAAATTTGTTATAGCGAGAAAATTCCGTACGCAATGGGTGCCGATCAGCAGAAGTCTGTAAATGTCTTAGAAATAAAAACTGTACTTTAAAAATTCTCAAGACATTTATTTACAGACACAAGACATTAACATTAACAGAAAAATAAATTTAGATGAATGAAATATTTCATGGGTTATAAAAGCTAAATTAACCCCCAAATGAAAATCAATATCATTCAAAATCAGCACTGTTACATATAATTAACATCTAGCTGACATCTTAAAATTTAAATACAGCATTCCAGCTGAACTTTGGCAAAATCACCACCATTGTCACCCATCCGGTTGACACACGCACACAACAACATTCTCCGCCAAAACAAAACCCATGTCCCTTCACTTCGCTTCCTTTGGGAAAGGAAGACTAGTTTCAGCGAAACAGCCCAGAACCACATCTCGGCTCCAGCGGGACGGCCAGCCCGGAACATAGTGGGTAGGACAGTACAAGCCTATGCGTGTTTTCGGATTTATTTTCTTAGTTTTTCTTGAATATCACGAAAACTCCTCAGTTTTCACACTACATGTGAATTAACAAATTAAAGAGTGTAAAATTCCCTACAAATACATGCTTTTATTTTTCTTCCAGTTTTAATGTTTTCTCAGATAATGGCTCTAAACAAATTCTTGATTTCCAGTAATTTACGACGCCTTAGACCACCGAAACGGCATGTTACCTATCTGAAAAAAAACTGTTTGAAATGCGTTCTCATTAAAAAGAAATTGGTAGTTCCAACAGTTTTAGTTTTTTTAATTAATTTTTGAAATGTTTTATAAAAATATTTCTGTCCAATCTTAGTAGATGAGTTAGATGAAAAAACCCTGACGTTGAGAAGTTCAGTAGCTGCATCCTAAAGAAAATTAAAAAAATCTTATAAAGAATTGTTGCTGCAGAAAAAGAAAACATATATTTTTTATAGGAGTTTAAGAAATTAACTGAGTTGTTCATCGCACGTGTGTATCTTTTAAGCTCCTCAGACCCAAGAGCAACTTTGAATTTTAAATTTCATTAACTTACTAATTTCACTTTTAAATTATAGCTAAATATTCCAAGAAAATGTCGAAAAAATATTTTAGTTTCTTTAATTGAGAAAATTAGTATTTCCTACAGGAGGCATTGGGTCATACTGACGTATTTTGTAGTAAATAACCAATTTTAATTCATTGTTAGTTAATAAGATATTTTCCAAAAAAATATTACTATTTTGGCAAACTGAAACAGAATTTTAATTAAAAAATTTGCCTTTTTTAATTTGAGCAAATGTTATAATGAAAAAATAGACAACATTTTTTTAAGAATTTTTTTAAATATAAATACACACTATACAAGTCGTTAAAAAAGGGTTATAATAAGGATGGGAAAAATTCTACCGGTTTAAAACGAAAACCGTTTTTTTTTTCGGTTAACCTGTTTTTTAAAGTTATTTTTTGCTCCGGATTAAACCGATTATTTTATTAAATCCAAAATACTGGGGAAAAAAACCGGGTCGGAAGATAGGCTCGATTTTATGTTCGCCTAGACTAAAATTTACCAAGTTATAAAACTTGGAATTTCTTCATCTTAGGTCAATCACCGTCAACCGCTTCTTCTAGGCGTCTGTTTGTTGGCAAACAAAAAAGTTCCAGTTTGTTGAAAACAAAATATATATATCATAATACTGGTCTTTTCTACATAATAGACTAACTGGAACATGAGAATGAGTACATTATGTATAAATAGTAAAAGTACAGAATAAGATAAATTCTATTAGCATAATAAAGGTAAATTGATTGTTAATAAAATGTAAAAGAGTAATAACCTCATGATAGGACGAGAGATACGACATATATTATGTAGATTGATAAATAATACTGTTTTCTTTGTGTTTCTACATCATGCATGTAAATATTATGATGCGGCTGTAAGTCATTTCTGTATACCGTAGAGTTTGTATCTAAAACATCATAAAACATTCCCGTATAAAAATAATTTTTTTTTTTAATATGGCACCGAAAATCGTTACCCAAATAGTATATGTTATGTACACTGCTTCATTCACTTAAAGATTACAAAGATAAACATGGGAAAAGATGACAACGAAAAATTTAATCGAAAAGAAACTAAAATTGAAAAGTGAAAGTGTTTTATGACAACAAGATAGTTCTTCCCTTACCACAGGCCATTTTTTTCTGTGTCCCACTTTCTTTAAGAACGTTTATCCCCCAGGGGCAAGTAGCTATAAATTGTTTATTTCTTTAGAGCCATCTCTGAAAATGTTGTTTCCGTTTGAGGTGGGCTTTTATATTGAGTTAGTAACAGCGCGGAAGACCCTGACGCAGTAATAAAGCGATGCCTTATAAAATATGCAACTCCATCTCGTGAATTATGTTAAGGTCTCGGATTTGAAGTCTAATGCCTTTTTCAAAACATTTGAAATTTTCGGCCTGTGAATTTAGAAAAGTGCATTACTGCTTAATATCTTGGAATTCTTGATAGTACTTTTGCATATTAACAAGTTACCTGCTTAATTTTCAAGCTTAAGGTTAAAAAATTCGTTTTGCTTGGAGAGGGGAGGGATTTGGGAAGCAGGATTGACAAACGTAAATATGTTTCTAACTGCAAATTTAAAGATGCATTGTAAAGTCCATTTAAATGGAAATTGAAAACTTTCTCTTTGTGATTAGCATTCTTGAATAAAGTATGCAATTCCTTGTTTTGTAACAGCAATGTATTCACCTTTATTCTGTTACTAGCCGCCTTCGGCGATCAGCTTCTTCGCCAGGAATATGATTTTAATTAAATATTGCATCATTTTATATTCATTGTTCTCTTAACAACGTAATTTTAAACTTCAGATTGTGGTAGATATTTAACCCACGGACCTCTTCTGTTGATTGTCTACATAAATGTTGCTAATGGAGTCAAATAACTAACCATGTCATGTAACCTCTAATTCCAAGTTGTCGGCTCTATATTTACTATCTGATTCCTCTTGTAAAATATACATTTGATATCAACATTAAAATGACACAGCACATTTTATGGCCAGCTGCATGTTAGCTGGGTTAAAACTTGCTGAGAAAAGAATGAAAACATACCAGCCATAAACATTGAGCTTACTGGGTATATTTCTTAATGTAAGCAAAGGCATATCGGGGAGAGTTTGCTTTGCAGATTTTATAAAAATTATGATGAAATTAAATATGAAAGCAAAATGTATTAGGATATTATCTGAGATTACAACAATGAAAGAGAAATATGCATTTAAATATTTATTTACAATGAAAACATTTTGAGTTGCGTTGCAACAATGAAAAGTATTCTTGTAAATTATGCCAAAACTATTTTTTAAAATTCATTAAAATTCGAGAAAAATTGTACGGCAACTTAATTCATATCATTGGAAAGGTAAATATTTTTTCACTTTCAGATTATCAGCACTGCAAAAATGATTTTTGTGCTGCAATATTTTCGGAAGTTATTATAGAAAAACGCCAAACTTTTGCTTAATTTTTAATTAATTAAAATTCTAATTAAAATCCAAAAAAGGGCTCCGAGGTGCACATTCCCACCCTCCAAAGTATGTTTGTGCCAAATTTCGTAGCTCTTAGTCTAGCGATCTGCCCTGCAGAGGACCAAGACACACACACACACACACACACACACACACACACACACACACACACACACACACACACACACACACACACACACACACACACACACACACACACATTCCACTAGTGTAGAAGTTGCAAGACCGGTTACGGGAGGCTTAGGAGTCAGAGTGTTAAAATGGCTTTGAGTACAATGCTTGTATTAATCGTCCGTTAGTCGTAATATATAATTGATACTCATGGAACCTACAGCGTGAGAATTATAGAGCTATATGAAAAAAACTTGATAATTTTTGAACCGTTGGCGAGATTGAGTTAACACTTGGCGGTTAAATGCAGGCCATGTTGGGATTTTTTGAGCATGCGCACTCTTATTGTAACTATCGAAATACAGTGTTTCTGAGCGTATATCGATCGTCAAAGCCTACTATTCGAGCAATAACAGCCCGATTGTGGCCCAATAGGACCGACAGAGTCTTTGAAGTCCTGGAAAAACTCTGAAGAGCGCATTCTGGCTTTAGAGTCCCAGAGGCCACTCGAATGGGAATCGCTTTGGCCGCCATATTCTCCTGATCTCAACCCTTGTGACTCATTTTTGTGGGGATGTATTAAAGAAAATGTTTACGCAAATAACCCCGAAACCATCGCTGAGCTCAAAACTGCCATTCAGGAGGTCATCGGAAGTATCGATGTCTCGAGACTTCAGCGAGTTTTGCAGAATTTTGCTCTTCGTCTGCATCACGTCACAGTCATTAATGGCAAGCATATCGAACTGTCATAAAGAATAACTGTAATTACTCTTAAAATTTGAATAAAATTTTTGAACTCGGTAGTTTTTGAAAATTTTACTTCATATAGCTCAATAATTATCTCCCTGTACATCTATCTATCAACTCTTTTCAACGCAATTGCAATTTCATTGCAATTTGAATTTTTCTTTTAAAATACACATATTACAGCGGTGAAGGAAAAATTACGAAAAACAGATTAACATATCATAGGATAGATTTTATATCCACGAGACATGTTCCGATAATTTAAAGATGAAAAAGTTTGCGTCTAAAGCAGTGTTAATCAGCTTCATTTAAGAGCCACTCAAGCGATATAATAAAACAAAAATTACCATTATAATACCATTCAAGTTCTCATTAGTAAAATGATTTTTCATTTTCCTTTTCTAAATTGCAAATAGCAGTTCCTATTTAACTCTCTGAACCCGGCTAGAGTTGGAATTCCAGTACCTCAAAAACTGAAATAAATTTTCGCTCACGGAAACAGGATGAAATCCTTCCTTTCTTCACAGAAATTCCAGGAGGGCGACACACAAGTTTGGCGATCACTTGTCAACAAAGAAAGGAACCCCCCGTAGAATTCACTCAGGAGCCCGAAGCCGCCTGAGTCCCGCCTCTGTCGAATGAGGCGGTTTGAGGCGGATTAGGGTTCATAGAGTTAAAACTCAACTCAGATAAACAAATATATGAAATCAAACAAGGCGTGCCTTGCATGCCTGTTTCATACTCATTCAAATGTTAGGGGTGATGTTGCTAATACAAATTAATACAAATCGTGATTAGTTGTTGCTCAGGTTTTAATTACTTTAGCTCGCTGAGTAGAAATTGTAATCATATAAAGTGAGAGATAACTAAAGTGAAAGAAAGAAGATACTTTAGGTTTCATTTTTGGAGTTTCAAACTATGCTGCACGAAACTGTGTTCAGCTTTGGAAGTAATTAACTGTTATTTGGTATTTTGATGAGATGAGGCCAAATTTATTGCTACAAAATTGTTCAGTGTGACGTACGTTCAGTACGGTGAAAACAGTCGAGCAAGCAGGATAACGGAGAATGCCCCTTTTTCTCGAATATTACGGAAAACACAAAGCATATGTAACAGGAAGAATAGCACTTTCACAAATTCGCAACGCAAAAAAACAGAAAATCACTAATTAATAGCAGTAATAGCACTTTCAGCACCGTAAGGCGTCTATAAGCTTACTAGCTCGCACTGCGGATATAACTCCAAAGACGATTCTAGTCGTTCAACGCATTCGAAGTCCAAAGACGATTCTAGTCGTTCAACGCATTCGAAGTCCAAAGACGATTCTAGTCGTTCAACGCATTCGAAGTCCAAAGACGATTCAACACGTTCCAATGACGATGAAACAAACCCGTTATCCAAGCACTGCTCTATTTATAATCTCTCCGAAAGAACATGATGTCACATGGAATCATCTGGCGAAATCCGGATCTCGGCCCCCTAGTAGAGATATCTAGAAAATTCCATTATTTTTGAGATCCTTCATTTTGTCACCAAGGCGCCAAAATGGTTGCCAAGTTTGTCACGGAGGTCGAGGATCAATGACTCCATTCACCGGTATTCGCATACATACACCTGTAGAACTATCTTCCCAACCAGAAGAGTAACGTTGGTGGAAAGCGACATTCCATGTCCGTCACATTTAATGTTACTGTGTTTACATAAATACTATTTCATGTATTATCGTGTTTTCATCTCTGGTTGAAAGAAAAACACTCTAAAAAATCTTTCGCAATAACATTAATGAGCATACGTACAACTATTAGTTATTTTTCTATAGTTTTTCCATGCCCAATTTAAATTTAATTCGGCTTATTTGTATCCTTGCTTTGTGAAAGATATTGCGCGTGGGCCAGTCTCACTATGTTTAGGGAACATATCGATCAAATATGTTTAACCCGTTATTCTTAATGAAAGTCACAAATTATAATAAAATGTATAAATACCCTTTCATGTATCATTCAATTTTCATGACTTTTAAAAATAAGCTTCTCATTGTGCTTTTAAATGCTTAACTTAACTAGATTATTTTTTGACATAAGATTTCTTATCCATTGCCATCGATTGAACGTTTGTAGGGAGAGCCGAGAGAGAGAACCTATAATCTCCGCTCCTTAACTTCTACTTCTAAGTTGGTATAACGTAAATAATTTAGCCAAATAGTGCTCATTATTAGTAAAAGATTAGTAGAAGCATTGAAGATGTTGCCTCGGAGCCCTGGGACCAATCCCTATTCCAAAGATAAGAAATTCTCTGACCCCCCACAAAAACAGTAATAACAGTTCATGTTCTTAAGGGCATGTATAAAATGAGGAATTCGTTTAGTCGATGGCTATCAGGTGGTTTGTACAAAGAAATGGGATAGGCTCTTCCTTCTTTCATGATGAACCACTCGCACCACCGCAAGGATAACCAAGGCGTGAGGGGCTCGGAGCATATCAAAATCTTTACTTACATCGTTACAGCAAGAACTATGGTGGCCAAATTTCTGACACATGAAGCACTCCTCAACTGATTTATGTAGATATATTTCAATTCTAATTATCATGTAGTTGATGGTTCTGATTTCGAATAAGTACCTTTAAATTGAAAGCATTAATGCCATAAAGAAACATCTTTACAGAATTTATTTCGAAAAGTAGCTGATTTTTCGAAACATTACAGAAAAGATTCTAATTCTGCATTTTTCAAAAATTCTTACCGTATAACTTGAAATTTGTTCTGCAATGAATTGAACTTGGAAAAAAGATTTCAAATAAAACTGCATAATGATAGATACGACTTTCAATAGCAAACTCAAAAATCCATAAATTGGTTAATTGGTTGCTGTTTTTTCTTTTGCCTAACTGCGTGCATTTAAAATTTATACTCCCAAAAGTGGTTTAAAATAAATCTCTCTAAAAATATAATTTTGCTTCTGGATTCTAAAGCTATACTCTAATTGCATTAAAGAGTTTTCATTTTATTTCCTTATTCTACTAATAATGAAAGTTTCTCAGGACGAAATATAGATTGTAACTGAGATTTTTGCGTTTTTTAACTGTAATTAGAAGAGATGTTTTAATTCTCCAAAATTTATCTGTGCATTCCATATAACTACTGATGATAAAAAGACATAAAAAATATCGATACTTATCTCTAAAAAGTTCAAATCCATAAATTGAAGTAGATTAATTACAACTAAAAGTCTAAAGGCTTTCCTGAGAAGCTTACGAAAATAATCGCTTTTGAGAGCAGAAAATGTAAGATGTGAAGAGATAAGAATAACACAATCCTACAAAATGGAAAAAATCAGGATTAAGCTAATAATCAAGGTCCAGAATTAATTCTTGTTCTTATTTCGTACTGTCATTGAGTATGCGAAAGCAATTTTTAAAAAAGGAAGGATCAGTTTTATACAGTACTTTCCTCTTTGTTAATGAGTATAGTAAACAGGATTTCCATGCAAAGTGCTTCCTGCGAGAGAAAACTCTAATCACATCTCTCCGATTTTCCCTTTCTATAGGGAAAATATAAGAAAAGCGTCTTAAAAGGGGAAAAGCCAGGAACTAAACATATCAACGAAAACTCTGGAAGGGATTTCTCCCAATTAGTGAGATAAACTTATTTAATATTTCATTTTTCCTATGTTTCGATGTAAATTAAAGGTTAACATGAGTTCTTCCATTGGAAAAAAATTGTTATCAAGAGTGCATAGTTAAAATTTAAGCCTTCTAATAAGAAATGTTAATTTAGTTTCCTGCAATTTCTCTTTAAGCATATGCAGAGTTTCAGAAATAATTTAGCTGGATGTGTTTTGGGAATCGGATGTACTTCGAAATTTTTATAGAATGTGTTTGATATTGTGTTAATCGAAGGAATTTCGTAAATTGAAAAATGTCACTGCGCATTATTTCTTTTGAGTGTTTACTTTATATGATTTTACTAGTTAACGTATAAATTTTCTTATATCAATATGAGTACCAAGGTTCTCTCGCTCTACAACATAAAAGCAATAAATATGAAATTTTCTCAACTTCGTGGATACCAAAATATCGAATATGGTCTTAGAAAGTGAGTATATTAATAAATAGCTTTAAATCCGAAAATTTTAAGAAAACTATGTAACTAGTCTGATAACTACGCAACTCGCAAAAATAAAAGGATTACCTGAAGAAATGAGTCAATCGAATAACGTTTTCAATCAATGTCCTATTATCTAATTATTCAATTAATTGCAAATGAACATAAAACTGGACATTGATCAGCACATGAATTATATGAATTAGGGGATTCAACGTACGCTTCATAATTCACGCATGTTTGCATGCGGGTATGTAATGTTGTTTAATGTGGTTTATAAGAATGATTATTTTACGACTCAAAGGCACCGATTACGACTCAAAGGACCGGTTATTGGAAGACTTGAAGAAGGCAAATGAAAATAGAAGAATCTTTTAAAATCTCACATCAAAAATATGAACGTGACTTTAACTCTTTAAGAACGAAACTGTTTTCCTCGCCATTCAATGATAGGCATCTGATCGCACGACACCGGCCGAACCGTTATTACAGGGTTAAGCACTGCATAAGTTAGTAGATAGCCTGGTCAGAGCTGCCAAGAGCAAAAACAGTAACCGAAGACAGTTCTGTCGATTTAAAGCGAAAGAAACTACATCTCTTTGCCAATTTTGATGAAATAAAATATGAAAGCAAAATGTATTAAGATATTACTTCAAATTTCAACTATGAAAGAGAGACACGCAATTAAATATTTGTATAAACATTTAAATAGGTTTGAATTGCGTTGCAACAATGAAAAGTATTGTTATAAATTATGCCAAAAAATATTTTTCATGGCTATTAAAATAAGAGAAAAATTTGCACGACAACTTAATTGATATCATTAAAAAGTTAATCTTTTGCACTTTCAGATGGTGAAAAATGATTTTTGTGCTGTAATGTTTTCGGAAGGTATTGAGAAAAAGCGCCAAAATTTCGCTTACTTTTTAATTAATTAAAATTCTAATTAAAATTTCCAAAAAAGGACTCAGAGGTGCGCATTACCACCCTCCAAAGTATGTTTGTGCCAAATGCCGTAGTCCAGCGGTCTGCCCTGTAGAGCGCCAACGGACACACAGACACACCACACACACACACACATTCTCCTTTATTATTAGCAAAGATAACAATATTTTATATAGTTATTACCTTTATGTCAGAAGAGGTCGCTCAGGTATTCAGAAATTGAAGTTCCTATTTATTCATCACATTCTCCTTTATTATTATTAGAGATAAAAATATTTTGTATAGTTATTATCTTTATGTCAGAAGAGGTCACTCACATGTTTCAGAAATTGAAGTTCCTATTTAACTTAATATATTCTAATAATTTTATTTACGTTTTACGCGAATTGCTATTATTTCTTTACTTAGCTAGTTAATATCAAAAATTGCTGCAACTATATTGGTTTATATAAAAATTTATGAATCCTTGCACAATAAAAATAATTGCATGGATTCTATTGCTCCGATTTTTAATGTAAGTAACTTGTATGGTGCGATAAATTTATTAAGATATTTTTACGTTTTATACCCTTTCTTTGGTAGAAGGTAGATTGAAACGTATGAATGAATAAAATATTTTTATCGGAGGCACTTTATAATACAATCGGAAGTGAAAAATACTGTTAAAGATGATAATTTAATTGTTAATGCATCAGTAAAAAAGGTGAATTGATTTATTACTGTCTAATTAAGTAAAGTCCTTAAAATATACTGCACATATACATATTGTATTATCATGGGGAGTTTGAAGGAAGTTAATAAATCAAACTTTTCTAAATTTAAAGCAAATAAATGATCAATTTTCTTTGGAATTTCTGGAATCTATTAAAAAATCTGGAAATTTTGTTTCCTCTGTATGCATCTTTCCTTAAAATTAAATGTTGTTTACAGATCAAGAAATGATACTTAAATTAATTTTGATCAGTAAGTCATAAAAATGAATTTAAGTCACAAAGAAATAAAAATGTGGAAGACTTCAGAAAGAAATCAAAAAGTAAGAGGGAATATTAAATACTTTCAAAATTTCATTTCTAGTAATGTTATTAGTTACAGAAAAAAGTAAGTAAAAAATAAGCATGGCGAATAGCAATGCATGGATATAACCAGTGTTTGATTATTCTGTAAATTTACATTTCGAAGCAATTCATGATTATTATCCATATCACTTATTTATCATATCGCAAACTTTCTATTATTTTCATACTTTCGAAAGTAAAGTTTCTTGAACCAGGATGAGAAAATTTTTCTATTCTAACAAATTATTTGCAAGCTTATGAGTAATAGTGTGTTGTAGTGTATTCAGGATGAATTATCAGACTTTTTATAAAAAAAACACTTTTATTTTAATATAAATTTTCACCATAATACCGTTCATTCGTTGGACTATCAACATCAGTTGTTACATTTTGGTCTCTCTCTCTAACAACTCATTTTAAATCTTATCATCTCTAACATCTTTTTCGTGCGTTGCTAGGCAACGCTCGTAAGACAAATATTGTATTGCCACACTACATTTTAAAGATAAAACTTTAGAAATAACAAAATATTTTGTAACGAATATCACAGTGTCATTATCATCAAACGTAGTGTTTATTTCAAACTTTATCAATGAAACATGTATCGAACAACTTATAAACCCAACTTGTAACAGCAGCTGAAACCAACCTTGATTCTTCAGTCGTCACGATATCTTGAAACATCTTCAATAAGATTTTACAGAAACTGATTTCTCAAAATGTTTAAAAATATTATATTCTTGTTATTTTACCATGAATATTGGCTATAAATTTTATCTCTCTGGAAAAAAGGAATGTTTGAATATACAGTATCTTACCGAATGAATAGCACGGAATCTTAAGTCCTTCATCTGAGATATGGTATTTTTATCCCCAAAGTAAACATAAGTATTGTCCAGAATCTAAACTTAAGTTTGTTTTCCAGTATCACAATCTCCACAAAATTATAGGGGTTGAAATGGGAAAGGCAATATCTGCCTTTACAACACTACTGGTTGAACCAGAACAACACTACTACTGTTGTTCCGGTTAAGGAGCTACTGTTTCACTTTCATTATGCAATTAGTTAATGTCGGACCATCCGGCGCTGCTTCTTTTTACATTTTATTTTACATTACACAACACACTTTTTACAGAATTTACAGTGCACGGAATACTTTTTATCTTTTTTAATACATAATTTGTGGGTTCAATTGAGAGTTCCTTCACCCACGTCATTTATGAATTACAGCTAACTCATTTCTGCCAAATGCAGTAGCGTCACATACGGGTTGGGCGCATGCGCAACATCCCATTCCACTTTGCAGTGGCACGCATGCGCAAACAACTGCCCTGTTCTTTATTTTGTTCTGTTTTCGTTTTACTTTTGAGATACAAATTTCACAACTATGCACGTATACAGACAACGACCTGCTTCTTGTTTCAAGTGATTACATTCGTTTCTCCCCTCTCCCATTCTATATACTTTCCCTCGTATCATGTGATTAAATGGTAGATCGAAAGGCCGGTATAAGTTTTTGTTCGTTTGCCTCCCAATTCAACATCGAAGATTCCTTTCTGTTCGTCTTTTTCTTTGTACTTGAGTAATTTTTCTTTTTGTTGAAACTTTCAAGAAGACACCCGAAGAACTTTTCTCAGTCCCTCTTTCTCGTTTGTTATCGTTTTTGCTTTTTCAATTATAATAAAATTAAATGCACGCATGTTGCACTAGTTTTAACACCTTTTGATTCGGCCTATCTTATAATCTTGCTTCTAAAAGAGAACAGGCACGTAAAATATACCTGATTAAATATATCTCATTGCTTCAACAACTAAGGCGAGTGCTTCCGGTGATGAAGATGGGCGATGTGGTATTATATATTATTCTGTACCTACTGTCTGAGAATATAGGAGTTTAAAAGGAAAGGAAACTCTTGAGATGTATTACACGGAGGATTTCCACGTATTTTTACAAACTACGTAGGTATAATTTTTTTAACTTCAACTGACAAAGGAAAATGAATGTAGCTATGTACCTCTATAAATTAAGCGATGTGTAAATATTAATTTAACCAATATAAACAAGAAAAGCTACAGGAATGAATGTTCTCTCAAGTTTTTCTTAAATATATAACATGTCTTTTAAATATACATCATTGTACCGGTATAAAATCATTGAACAGATCGTCGAAATGGCATTTTCTCGAACATAATTTAGAAAATGGATGCTACAATTAAAGTAAATACTTAAGCTTTAACAAGATGCTTCCACACTCTGAATGTCTAATATTGCAGTGTATCTTAACTCCAACTATAAACTTAGAGAAACCTATTGAAAAATTGAAAAATCTTCTATTATACGAATAAGTGTTAAGGTCAAAATAAAGAATTTAATATTCTGTATTCCTATTTGGTTTTAAGGTATATAACAGATAAATCGAACATTAATCTCTCATAATGTGCAGATTTTGTGAATACATTTTCTATTTCCTTATTAGAAAGTAAAATGTATAATTATTTGCATAAGTATATTTTTATTTTACACCGAACCATTTACTTTTCTTTCGCTAGTTTTAATTTATTTAGGTTAATGACCCCTTTTGAAACTATAATGAGCTGTTATTGCATTCCTTCATTTCTGCTCCTGTTCTATATCTTTTCTTCGTACCATATGGTTAAATGTTTGAAGGAATGCCTGACAATTGTTTTGTTTGTTTGTCTTACCCCAATACAGAGATAGATGGACAAAATTAAAATGCTCCCAAAATTGTGTTTGTTATATTGCCGTTCATTACAAAATCAAAGTAGTAAAAAGAAGTAGCATAACAAATAATGGCACTGTCCTTTGGACTTTGAGGCCCGGGCACACATTTAAATAAATAAAAATGATCTTAATTTATAAATGGAAGTAGAGAGAGAGAGAGAGAGGCACCGAATTTGGACTAACGCCTAGATAGAACCAGTATCATAACTCCAATTCTATTGAATATTTGGGGTGTAAATTTGGCAAATTATGTTAGGGGCCATTCAAATATTACGTAAGCACCCAAGGGGGGGGAGGGGGTTTGCGATTTGCTTATTTTTGCTGACAAGGGGGGAGGGGGAGTATGAGTGATGCTTACGTAAGACATTAAAATCACTTTATTTCCGAAAATCTCTTGTAACTTGCACAAATAATTTAATTTAAAAAATTAAATTTGAATAGAGTTTTTTATTTGAATTAAGTCCTAAAATTTTTAAAATTAGATTATTACTGTTATACGTTTTGTAAAAAAAAAAAAGAACGGGGTTGGGGTTGCAGTATGCTTACGTAATTATAAGAGGGGGGTTTGCGATTTGCTTATTTTTGCTGACAAGGGGGGAGGGGGGTCAAAAAATACCAAAAACATGCTTACGTAATATTTGAACGGCCCCTTATAGAGATGTAAATGGGATGTATGAAGTAATTTTTAAGAGAAAATTCTACGTGGTTACAGTTAGAGAACAAGTGTTTAGATTTAGGTATCATCAATTAATTATTTTAACCCTCCGTTATGCTCGCGAAATTTTGTTACACGACCAGGCGCGCGGGGTACATATGTCCCCCATTTTCTCTTCCTTTTTTCTACATATATTTTTTTTTCTGAGGAAAGATATATCAGCTGCAAATTAAAGAATAAACATCTAAGAAATGCAGAAAGGAGCAAAACCAATTTTAGATGACTATTTTGAATATTTTTAAAGATTACAAAAATACTATGAAGAATCACAACATTTTACATATATTTCTTTTAAATGCTCGCTTACGGTTTTTTTTGCCATATTTTTCGTTAGTTTTGTCCCTATTCTTCCACAATATTTGCATCTACCTTTATTACTCATTGACTTTGTTTTGTTTTTTTTTGGTTCTGTAACTGAAATATTTGATGGCATCATTTCGTTTCATATCTTTATCGATATTACTGTGTTTGTAAGTTACAAAAACGTTAAAAATTGAGTTGTTTCAAATATTGGTAGAAAAACCATAACCCAATGGCAAGTATTTCTTAAGACATTATATTCCCGCTATAGTTGAACTATAATATGAATTCCTTCTGTCATGTATTAAAGCGCATTATTTCAAGTTTTTTTTATTACCTCTCGTTAATAAAAACTGAAATTCCACTGGAAATAATAACGACACAAACATAGACAAGTATTCAAGTTTTTACTTTTCGATTCTTATATGGTAAAAATTCGTTTAATAATTCCAATATATTTAAATTAATTACATCGACATAAATTAGTTTAGATCTCTATTGAAACCTTTTTGGCATGTTCGAAGCTAGAAAACAAGTTATCAGCTGTTAAACTAGTTTTACTAGTTACTTAGAATGAAATTTAATAAATATTAAAAAAATAATAATTAAACCAAGCAAAGTGCCAGAATTTAACGAGGGAAGCATAAAAAAATCATTAAGAAAGTAAGCATTATTACAACACCAGCGAAAGAAGAAGAACGATCAACTGCGAAGTTCTGTTAGGCTACTTGCACACGCACCGATTCGTGTCGACCGGTTTCAGACCGGTCTGCAACATTCCATTAGTAGTGTATAGAGAACAGTTGGAGCTTGCACACGTACCGGCGCCTACATAAAACCGATCGGCTGCCGAGAATTGCCACTGCGCTTCGCCGACATCGGCAGCTGCGGGGGGTCCCAGTGACACATGTAAATCTACTGGCGCTTGCACACACGCCGATTTCTTTCATCCGGTTTCTTGCAGACGTTTTCAGTAGCATATGTAATTCTTCTGACGCTTGCACACACACCGGTTTCAGCCGATCGACTTCGCTCTCGTAGCGAAATAATAAAATTAGTAACATTTTGAAAAAAAATATTGAACAATATTTTTAGGGGTATTTTTTTTTCTTTATTGATATTTTCAGTATAAGGATGAGAAAATTTCTTATACACAAAGAAATTTTTAATGGATAGTTAAAAAAAGATCCATTTTTTAGTGGCAAAAATGGATCTTTTGTGTGTGTCTTTCGGCGTATTCTCTGTGATCGATTAGTCTGTGGCGGATTAAGCTTGTTAAAAGACCAAGCGCTAGAACATTTAGGGGTCTCTAAAAATATATATATGCTTTTTACATTTTAACAAGTCGTTTTTTTTTTAAATTTTAAAATAATATTACTGATTCCGCATACATTCCATACTTTTATTTGTATTTTTAATTACATTTTGTACTTGCTATGTTATTTGTTTTTAATTAGCTTAATAAATCTTTGTTGAATAATTACAATGCTTTAAAGTTAGTGATAGTTAATTAAACATAATTTTCTAGTGAATTTTCATTTAACATAATTCGCTTTTAAATAAGAATAATTCTCAAAACAACCTTACTCTCCGACAGCCTTCCTTAGAAATAAATATAAATTTGCTGTTTTCACCTTGGTTTCTCCCTTATAGTTTTGATTTATTAACACAATAAATGAAAATTCAAATTTTTTCGAATGTTGAAGTGATTGCTTTCCGCAGTGTTAGATTATTATCACAAGAATTTTTAATATTAACACATTATAATTTGGTTGTATTGCCAAGTCAATTTTTAAGGTGTCCGCCTACGTTGCGAACCAATTTTTTGCCGAAAATCAAAAATTTTTTTTTCGTTTCACTTCACTTTTATTTCTTAATGTAATCCCAAAACTTATTTTATTTTACTAGAACGATAATCGGAAATGATATTCGAATCCTTTTAGTAAAACTTAATAGCTGAAAATGGAAAACTAAACAAGCGTTTGATTTCACGACAGTATTTTGTACAAGAATGTACAAAAGGGCATGACAAAGAAGCGTTTTTCAGTGTTCTAACTTAATATTTATTTCTTTTTAGTTGCGATTTAGAGTTTGTTTAGTTTGAATTAGCTGCCTTCGGCGACCAACTTGTTCGGCGGGAATATGATTTCAATTGAATCTTGTATAATTTTATATTCATGGCTGCTTTCACAACGTAATTTTAAACTTCAGATTGTGGTAGATTATTTAACACATGTTCTGTTAGTGGCCCTGCGCCTATTTTGTTCATTGTGTACATAATGTACGTAATGGAGTCAAATAACTGACCATACTATATGACATCTAATCCCAAAACTTCTTTTATTTTACTAAAACGATAATCGGAAATGAAATTAGAAACATTTTAGTAAAACTTAATAGATGAAAATGGAAAACTAAACAAGTATTTGTTTTTCATTGCTTTCACTTAATAATTCACTTAGTATTTATTTCTGTTTAGTTGAAATTTAGTTTAGTTTTAAGAACTAAATAACACTTGAACTTTGTAATTAATTTATGAGCCAATATAGGCTTTCGAGGCAATGTGCCTGAATTTTGTATAAAGTAAACTGTTGTTTTATATGAGGTTCAACAAACATTGAGAACCATTAGAAGTAAATATAAATTTGTTGTTTTTACATTGATTTCTCTTTTAGTTTTGATTTATTAACGTAATAAATGGAAATTCAATTTTTTTTCGAATGTCGAAGTGATTGCTTTCCACAATATTAACACATTATAATTTGATTTTATTGCCAAATCAATTTTTAAGGTGTCCGCCTCAAAAATCAAAAACATTTTTTTCGTTCTGGAATATGATTTCAATTGAATTTTTAATTATATATATATTAATATATAATTTTATATTTTTTATATTCATAATTTTATATTCATTTCTGCTTTAAAAACCTTACTTACCTTAACGTAAGAGCAAGTCTCTCTTCTGATGTAATACTATTTCTCATTTTCGAATTCTTACGAAGAATTTTGGTTTTAAGCCGTTGATGCAGTTCGTTGAATGATGGTATTCTCATGCGAAAAAAATTGAAGAACTTGTTCTCATCCTTTTGAAGTTCTTTCAAAAGTGTATGAAATATTCCTATTTGCTCCCTTTTCTGGTTGATTGGATGAACCCAGTAATTACGCTTAATCCTACGACACCTGAGACGTCGGTAAAGCAACCGCGTAGCAGCAATACGTTTTGGATTCACTTTAACTTCAGAAAAAAAAAGTGTATTCGAGAATGACCTGATGTACATCCGATATGAAACCGACCGACACGAATCGGCGTGTGTGCAAGGAACACATCATCTGCGAAAGTAGACTATTTTCAAACCGGTCTGCAAATATCGGTGTGTGCGCAAGTAGGCTACATGGTTGTTTTGAGAATTATTCTTATTTAAAAGCGAATTATGTTAAATGAAAATTCACTAGAAAATTATGTTTAATTAACTATCACTAACTTTAAAGCATTGTAATTATTCAACAAAGATTTATTAAGCTAATTAAAAACAAATAATATAGCAAGTACAAAATGTAATTAAAAATAGAAATAAAAGTATGAAATGTATGGGTAATACTATTTTAAAATTAAAAAAAACTCGACTTGTTAAAATGTAAAAAGCATGTATATATTTTCAGAGACCCCTAAATATTCCAGCGCTTGGTCTTTTAACAAGCTTAATCCGCCACTGAGAATCGTCTTTTTTTTAACTATCCATTAAACATTTCTTTGTGTATAAGTAATTTTCTCATCCTTATACTGAAAATATCAATAAAGAAAAAAAATACCCCTAAAAATATTGTTCAATTTTTTTTCAAAATGTTACTAATTTTATTATTTCGCCACGAGAGCGAAGTCGATCTTCTGAAACCGGTGTGTGTGCAAGCGTCAGAAGAATTACATATGCTACTGGAAACGTCTTCAAGAAACCGGATGAAAGAAATCGGCGTGTGTGCAAGCGCCAGTAGATTTACATGTGTCACTGGGACCCCCGCAGCTGCCGATGTCGGCGAAGCGCAGTGGCAATTCTCGGCCGCCGATCGGTTTTATGTAGGCGCCGGTACGTGTGCAAGCTCCAACTGTTCTCTATACACTACTAATGGAATGTTGCAGACCGGTCTGAAACCGGTCGACACGAATCGGTGTGTGTGCAAGCAGCCGTAGCCTTACACGTTTAGGCGCGAGGTACACCTGCCCCCCCATGTATCTTTTTGTTCTCTTATCTCCCGTGCACTAACCCCATGTGTCTTTGTATTCTCTTATCACCCGTGCACTAACCTTGAGATCTTGAATGACTAGGCCATATTGTGCCTGAGTATTTCAAGGACAAATACTGAAAGTTTGTTCGCTAAACAATTAATGGATTTTAAAGCACAGCGTTCTGAAAACTTATGGGGGGGGGGGGCACCTGTACTCCGTGCGACTAATGGAGGGTAAGACGAAAAGGCGAAACACCCTTACGCTATTCTAAATTAAGTAGGAAAATATGCTATTAATCCTCAGAAAATTTCTTTAGGAAAAATTTATCACAATCATTTTATGAAAATACTTTACAATTAAGATTATGGACATTTTTTTGTTGTTGCCCAAAGGTTGCATGGGTTGGATCACTGCTAAATTTGGACCATTTAAATTGATGGGGTTATTATATTAAATTACAGGAATATCTCCTCAAGCAGTTTATTACCGCTAGTAGTCTTCATAAATGGGAACTGGAACAAGTCAAAGAAGAAAAACAATAAAGGGACACTGAAAACATCAAATATTGTATCAAAAAATATAAAAACTTTTTATACATATCATTTAATGAGAAAACAAAAGGGGAAGAGGAAGTGATACAGTACATAAAATGTCATCCTTGTTTCATGTGTAGTGTACTGGTGTGTATTATAGAATCAAAAATTATTTCTCCTCTAATTGTGCTTAAAGAATTTTAGGGTTCATTCTAGACAACCAGTTTCCGATGAGGTACTGACATCTTAGGCATTTTTACGTGTTTCCACAAGTTCCCAGATCTCATACTTTGCGATTTCTTCTTTTTGGGTTGCATCAAAGCACTATGTATGTCCCGCCACTGAAGACTACACGGAAAGAACTCCAAAATCTTATTACCAAGGCTTTAACCAATATAGACAATGACGTACTTTAACATCTCTAGGGAAAATTAGACTGCTGTAAAGATGTGTGAAGCTAGAACTAACAGTTACCTGATCCATGTAAATGTGGAGAATAGGTCGCTCTGTGCTTGCATTCCTTTACTATTTACATTTCATTTGTTAATCCGATATTTTTGCACTGAACCGTAAAAAATGTTCAACGATAAATGCAAGACAAAATATGTATCAAAACGAATATCCTCACACACATATTTTTATTATATTCATACTGATTTATAAAAGGAAAATTAAGAAAAAGATATATTAGCAAAAATATCATTTATACATAAAACAAGATTTATAAAAACGTTTACCTAAAATTTCTATAGATAATTTTTATATGCGTTTAGATTAAAAGGTAATCAAGTCTCCTGAAAAATTTAAATAGCAAATATTACATAAAAATATTACATTAAAATATTTTTTAGATTAATTCAAAAATTGAAATAGGTAGTTATTTTAAAAACTCACTTATCAATGAAATAGAGAATTCTCGATAAAATTTTCTTCAACTGAATATTAATATCTGTTCGGAATATTTTGTTATGATATTAAATTTCAATTCCTTTCTCACTGGAAAGAACTATAAATAAAAAATATTCTTAGCTCTTTAAATTTCTATTTCAATATTGAAAATGGTATTTCGAGAAATTATAAACCCAGTATTTAATCTATTTATAGATTTATTATTTTATTTCAGTCTTTCAGATATTTTTATCTGATCATATTTTACAACTAATGATCCAACTTTCCAAAAAATCAAATTTTCTTGATTATTATTTTATAAATCAAGAATTTCACAAAACCTTTTGTAGTTGTTTTCAGTTCCCATCTTTTCATGCATGATTTACATAAAAATAATTTCATTCGAATGCCAGCTAAATTGAATTTCTTTGTTGAATCGATTGTTTGCTTCTTCTGTACTTTTTAAATTAGAATTTTTTGGAAAGGAAAAAATGTTATACAAATGCCTAATTATTAATCTAAAGCAATATCTGATGCCTATTTTATTTTCTTTTTCATTTGAGCGACATTTTCTTGTTAGCTAAAGCATTGAAACTAGTCCAATCAGACGACTTCCTGAAAAGAAGGAAAATGCCCATATTCTGAACCAGTTTGAAATTTGCTGCATGTTCTCGAAACTAATGAACAGAAATGGCTGAAATTTTGCACGACGGTGTATCAGTTTTAGGGTTTTGATTTGCACTAAAATTTGTATGTAATTTTCGTAAATTTGATAATGTTTTAGATATAATTATATACGTATATTGCTGAAACGATTGTTCGCTTCTTCTGCACTTTTAAATTAGAATTTTTTAAAAAGAAAAATATTATACAAATAATTAATTATTAATCTAAAGCAATATCTGATGCCTATTTTATTTTCTGTTTCATTTGAGGGCTATTTTTTTCTTAGCTAAACCATTTAAACTAATCCAATCAGATGACTTCCCGAAAAGAAGGAAAATGCCCATATTCTGAACAATTTTGAATTTTGCTACATGAACATGCTGAAACTTTGCACGACGGTGTATCAGTTTTAGGGTTTGATTGGCTACAAACGTTTTATGTATTTGTAGTATATTTAATCGTGTTTTAGATGTAAGTATATAAATTTATGAAATTTATGAAATATTACTCAGAATTTAAACAAAAACCCACTCTATTTATTACCAATTAATGTACAGACAAATATTATTACAATCGATTGGTTATATCAAGAAAACTATCTAAATAACGGCTATACTTAGCATTAGGCCTAAAGTATATTTAGCATTAGAGGCACTAGGAGGTCTAAATTTCACCTATTCTTAGTTTATCAATCGTTTCTTTGAAAAGACAAGATTCTATTTGAATTTTATTGCAAATTGGGTATTGGCATGGAAAAAAATTAAATTAGAGAAAATTTTAATAAGAACTATCTCATTCCTGCCGTAATTAAAAATTTCGCTTTTACAGTTTAAGACAACAGAAATGTTTTGATTCAATGTACAATTACACTGAAGAGCCGAAAAAACTAGTACACCTGCCTAATATCGTGCAGTCATCAAGGGTACACGAGTGGGCCTTCGGCTCCGAAAGCCCATATTTATGATGTTCCGTTGAATGGTTCGCACGCTGACACTTGTTGATGGCCCAGCATTGAAATCTGCAGCAATTTGCGGAAGGGTTGCACGTCTGTCACGTTTAATGATTCTCGTCAGTCGTCGTTGGTCCCGTTCGTGCATGATCTTTTTCCGGCCACAGCGATGTCGTAGAATTGATGTTTTACCGGATTCCCGATATTCACGGTACACTCGTGAAATGGTCGTACGTGAAAATCCAAATTTTATCGCTACTTCGGAGATGCTGTGTCCCATCTCTCGTGAGCCGACTATAACACCACGTTCAAACTCACTTAAATCTTGATAACCTGCCATTATAGCAGCAGTAACCGATTTAACAACTGTGCCAGACACATGTTGTCTTATATAGGCGTTGCCGACCGCAGCGCCGTACTCTGATAGGTTCCATATATATTCTTTTTTTGCATACGCATGCCTGTACCAGTTTTTTGGCTCTTCAGTGTATTATTTTCTGAGTAATGATAATTGTTCGGTTACTTTTTTGGCCACCGAGGAGACTAGCTAAGGTGATCATAAGTATCCCTTTTATGTGATTTGAAGTGAAACTAGCCCTTTCGATCTTAGCAGCGGCTATAAACGGCGTCCACAAGACAACCAGCGGAAGAACTCCGGCTACAGCTGGCAAGCACGATGTTATTCAAAGAGAGAGCGCCGGATATGGCCATCAGCATTAATTGAACATTAAATAATCATTACATTGTATAACACACATTAATCATGTTTTAATCATAATAATTATTTTTATGTTGAAATTATTAATTCTTTAGAACAATATAAAGTCCCTTTTCTTCCAACAGCATGCCGAGGTGTTGTTGTTCAGTAGTAAGAAGTAAAACCAAACGCCAAGGCATTCTTCGCACCGTATGTACACTTTTGGTGTGGGGGCCGATTTCAGCGGACCGAAACAATTAAGATGACGCGGTATTTAAAATAGGCATATTGTCTAAAATTGGTATTAAGGTAGCTAAATAGCTACGCGTAACTTTTAAACTTTTATATAATGATTTGACATCTAAACTGTTCGAAAATAGTTTTTTGTCAGTTTAATTAGCTAAGAATAGTAAAAAAACAAAACAAAAAATGAATGAATTAAACATTTATTGTCAAAATAATTATTAAGGAATAGTTTTTTCGAGTTTAGATTTCCTTCTAAAGCTTGCAAAGCTATTTATTGATCGCAGTACTGACAGTTTAGATTTCTCGAGCAAAAAGAGTATGGAATTTCACATGAAGAAAATTGACACTTCATCAGAAATTTGTGGTTTTTATTGAGAATTTATTTAAAATATTTGAGCATGAAATAATTAGATTTGTAAGTCAGAATATAGAATACGGAACATACATGAAGTAGGATAATTTCTAAATATTAATTTTCAATTTTTTTTCTTTTTGAATTAGGAGAGATAATAGATGTTTTTAACCCTTTCTCTCATAACGCCGGCTATAGTTGGCAAACACAAAGCAATTCACAGATACTAGCGTCGTCTACTGCCGACATCCACAAAGCAATTCACAGATACTAGCGTCGTCTACTGCCGACATCCACAAAGCAATTCACGGATACCAGCGCCGTCTACTGCCGACATCCACAAAGCACTTCACATATATTCCCTCCTCACTCTGCGAAAATCTGATTAATGGATTTAAGATGTAAGTAAAGGATTGCTTATTGAGAGATGTCGTATAATCTTCGCAGCAGGGTCACTGAAATCGATAATGTCTGATATTTTACCTCGAAAACGCATCTTTTAGACATTTTTCATATTTTACTGATTTCTTTCACTATTTCTCTACGCTTTCTATTGTTATCGCTCTTCCATTTAATCTTCATCGTTCCCAACACACTACACTCCCCTGGCAACAGACAAAGTTAAGCGCGAAACTTGTAATAACTCGATACCCTGTTCACACCCCTTCAACGCCAGTCTGTACCGTGACCCTCCGCAAACACTGCCACGTCAACATCCGTCCTTCTGGCACGTAAAATATTTATTCCTACTTTTCTCTAAGTTATCACATCGTACTTTTGTGTTAATTATTCAAAACTCCTCTCCCTGTTTTTGGTTCGGCATTAGGGATGAAAATGAGTGTTTTAGGCCTTACGGCGTAAATGATTGCAAGAAAATGTCAAACATTTTATATTTTAGCAATTCACAATAACATCATTCCCTGAAGAAACGTTATTGAGCTTTAATTGCGTTTTTCATTTTTCATTTTATACTCTTTCATTTTACGTTTTATACTCTCTCTCAATATATATATATATATATATATATATATATATATATATATATATATAGTGTGCCCTCTAAATCCGTTGTCACCCCAATAATTTCTAAACGGCAAGAGCTATAGTCATAAAAGTGGTATACGCTACGCAAGAAAACCGCTTACAGCGCCACCTGGCGGCAAAATTCGGAGTTAGCGATTTTTTCTCAAACACGGAAAGATATAGGGGAAAAGAGTGAATTACAAAGTTGTTCAGCATCAGCAATTTAGTAAGAGAAGACACCTTCCGAACAGTAATGTTAAAAATAGAAGTCGTTAAATGCATATTTGTTTGGTTCGCAACTCCCAAAAATGTAACCCGACGTAACGCGGAAGAAAAGAGAAAAGGAAGGACGTAATATATGATTTTCTAGAGAATTTGTCGTTGAATGACCTCCTGAATGTATGGTTCCAACAAGACGGCGCCCCTCTGCACAAGGTATCAAGTGTCGAACAGTACATGCGGGACACATTCCAGCAACAAGCCATCGCGTATGGTGATTGCGTAGAATGGCGTCCACGTTTACCTGACCTGAACCCATTGGATTTTTTTTTCTTTGGGGATACATCAAACAGCGAGTGATCACAACCCCTCCACCAACATCGCAGGAACTTCGAAACCGTGTTACGGATATTTGTGCCAGCGTGTCACCTACCATGTTGTTTGATGTGCAGCGGGAAGTGCACTCCCGTGTCCAGATGTGTATTGTTGCTGAAGGACACCATTTTGAGCATGACAGATGGATGAGCCTCACTTCCGGCAAGTACAGTTTTGTTCAACGCAATCAAACAAATGTGCGTTTTGTGCTTTGCATTTGTATCACTTTTGTGCGCAAGATGTTTTTATGTTATAAATCGATGATGCTGAACAATTTTGTAATTGGCTTTTTTCCCGTATTTCGTACCGTTTTTGAGATAAGAACGGTAACTCCGAATTTTGTCGCCAGGTGACGCTGTAAGCGATTTCCTTGCGGAGCATATGACAAATTTACTATACTTAGACCCCACTTTTATGACTATAGCTCTTGCCGTTCAGAAATTATTGGTGTGAGAACGGACATTAACGGGCACACTGCATATATATATATATATATATATATATATATATATATATATATATA
>BGPR01000064.1:1854508-1867646 GCA_013235015.1 Araneus ventricosus
ACAGACCTAGAGTAGCCAATAGATAGTTAGGATTTTAGACAGACCTATAGTAGCCAATAGATAGCTAGGATTTTAGACAAACCTAGAGTAGCCAATAGATAGTTAGGATTTTAGACACACCTAGAATAAATAATATACCTACTCTTTCACCACTAGATTTTTTCCCCTGCGCTATGCAGTCACCACGAGAGATGTGTGAGCTAATGGTTTATGATGTAAGAATAGATTAATGACATCACGAGCGGACGAAAGATGTAAGATATCTTATTTTCCGATTATTTCAGATAAAAAGGAAAATAACTTTCCAGTCCCTTTGCCGAAATTTTAGTATTAGAAGATGTTTAAAACATTTCTAGCTCTCAAATCTAAAAGATAACGAACAGTATTGTTTCTCGTGCATCCCCTTCAAAAATGCAACATTTAATGATAAACCTGTGAGTCAATTATATCTACACGGTGAGAACGTTTATTTGCAACAACTTTCAAAACATTTCTATAAATTATGAATTTTTTATAATAATGTCATTATATGGCAACATGTCAGTTTAGATTATGTCGCCGAAAATAAATACTAAAATGGAATGTATTGGGCAAATTGTTTATTTGCTTAAAGATTGCAAAGATAAACATAAAAAAATTATAACAAATGACAAAAATTCAATCGAAAAGAAACCAAGATTGAAAAGTGAAAGTGTTTTATAATAACAAGACCCTCACCACAGGCCATTTTTTCGGGTCCCATTTTCTTGAAGAACGTTTATCCCCCAGGGTAAAATAGATATAAATTGTTTATTTCTTTAGAGACATCTCTGAAAATGTTGTTTTCATTTGAGGTGGACTTTTATATTTAGTTTGTAACCGCGAGGAAGACCCTGACGCAGTAATAAAGCGATGTCTTATAAAATATGAAAATCAATCCCGAGAATTATGTTAGGGTCTCGGATCTGAAGTCTGTCTTTTTCAAAACGTGAAATTTTCGGTTTGTGAATTTAGAAAAGTGCATTACTGCTTAATGTACAGAGGATATTGGAATTCTTTAGTGAACTTTGCGACGTATTAACAAGTTTCTGTTTAATTCTCAAGCTTGCAATTAAAATGCTTTTTACGAATGAAGTATATGGAAAAGATGGTATGACGAATTTTCTTAAATACGCTTCAAACCTAAAATTTAAATACAAGTTTCAAATATATTTAATCGGAACTTAAAAGCTTCTTTTCTTTAGGTGATCAACATTTTTGAATATAATGAAACTTCGTGTTTGGTAATAGTAGTTTATTCACCTTTTTGTTTCAGCATATATTCTTTTACTGAAACTAATACAACGCCGTTTTTGTTCGTTTTACATTATTTTGCTCGTATCGTATCGGCATGTTTTAATTTTGAAAAGTGAATGATTTCGAAATCTAAAAACTTTAGGAAACGATTTTTCCTAATATACTTATCAATTTTTACTGCACATTCGATTCGCCATTTAAATATTACAAACGCACTTAGCTATAACTCTATAATAATCCTTTAATTTTGATTGATATTTTTTATCGTTTTCAGTTTAAATCATTTTGTTTGTTTGATTAAAATCTCTATGACGCTTAGAGACAGTTTCCAAAGACAAACCTGTTTAATCTGAATCTTAAAAAGACGTAGAACATAGCACCAGAACAGGATCCCACTGTTTTCAGTCTCAAATAATTTTGTTTATTTGATTAACATCTTTTTGGCACTGTGAGACAGTTTCTAATGAAAAACCTGTTTAATCTCAATCTTAAAAAGACTAGGAGCACATGAACCGATACTAATTTTTTAAAGTTACTGGCAACCAGTGGCCTACTTACATTACTTATAACCATTTAACCAACTTGCAAGTGGCATAACTTGATATTTGCCATTTCCTGGTCATTGATAAAACTTATGCGGAAATTCGAAACCTTACGATCATGCGAATGAAACACTGCATCATGGCCACTCAATAACTTTTTCAACGGTTAAAATAGAAAATTCCTGCATTTAATAAAAAATATGAATTGTGTTTATAAAATTGACTATAAATTATAAATATGAACTATGTACAGGGTGAGTCTAAATTGTTTTTACAAAATAAAAGAGGTAAAAGTACCCATCCAGAAAATCACGTCTTGAATGCCACATATCCCGCGCGATGGATCGGAGGTGGCGGACCTGTGGCTTGGCCTCATCGCTATCCGGACCACAGCCCAATGGAATTTTTCTTCTGGGGGCACGTGAAATCTTTAGTGAACGAGACGCCTGTGCGATTTGCCTGAAGATCTCGTAGCGAGAATCGTTGTTGCCACAGAAAAAAATTAACATAACACCAAGAATCTTCGAGAGATTGCGCCAGTCATTCCTTTACCAGTGTGAACTGTGCAAAGACATTTGAGCACTTGCTGTGAGTTTTTCTCTGATCAATAAATCAGATTGAGCAACTTTTGGTATCGTTCATTCGCTTTCCCAACACTGTTGTAAGTTGATGTGGAAATTTTAATTTTACTTATTTCTGCCACTCAGAGTGGAATGCGACCCTATGTCCCATGGTAATTATTGCTCGTCTGGGTGAGTACTATCACCCCTCTTATTTTGTGAAAACAACTTAGACTCACCCTGTATATTATAACTTCTATATGTCCAATACACTCAGACAAACGTATGTCATTCGTATTAGCCTAGAGTAGTTGTCGGCAAACCGTGGCTCGCGAGACACATGTGGCTCTTTAACCACTTGAATGAGGCTCTGCCACGAATCAATTTCGTCTACGTACGATTATTATAATATCTGATTTAATTTAATGTTAGTAGTCAGTTTAAACCGACTCTTCAAAACTTGGTTCATGAAAAGAGTTTGTCTCTCAGAAGAAATCTTAATCATTGCACTGCTGATCTTTGGCTCTTTCCACTAATAAGTTTGCCGGCCATTAGCCTAGTGCAATAAAAATATTGACAATTTGTTTCATAGTTAGTGGCAAACTCACGTTATCAATATTACAAAAGCTGTTGATTGCATAATTATACTCCATTCAGTAACCTGCATATGATCCTAATGTATTTATAATTAAACGATGATTTTTAAATGAATTTAATTTTAAATTCAAACAGTTGACATTCTGTTTCAAAATAGTATATGTTTAAAATGAAATTTGACTAACTTATGGATTTTTTTTAATATTCTTAAGGCATTTAAACTGTTGAACACATATTACAGTATTCACCGGTCATTTGACCACTCATACACTCCTACGCTTTTCAGTTTGAATTTTCTTTCAGCATAATATTTGTCTTTAATCAGTTACATTGAAAAGCCAAGTTATGGTTAAAATAAAGGTGCTGTGCATTCAAAATACGAGAAGAGTAATTTATTTATATATTCACAACCCATGCAAATAAAGTTCAAAAATTCGCTCATTAAATAAAGTGGCTCATTTTTATAACAATTCAATTTCTCGTTAGTAAAATAAGTTTTTCAATTTCTCTTTCTAAACTGCAAATATCAGTTGCTATTTAAAATTCAACTCAGATAAACAAATAGATGAATTCTAGCAAGACGTGCCCCGCATACCTGTTTCAGAACTCATTCAAATGTTAGGGGTGATGTTGCTAATACAAATCGTGATTAATTGTTGCTCAGGTTTTAATTACTTTAGCTTAAAGAGTAGAAATTGCAATCATATAAAGTGGAAGATAACTCAAGTGAAAGAAAGCAGAACTTTCATGTTTCGGTTTGGAGTTTTAAAATAATCTGCATGACTATGTGTTCTGGAAGTAATTAACTTTTACTTGGTATTTCGATGAGTTTAGCCAGGATCACTAAACTAGAACTTGTCCAATCACGTTTTAGAAGTTGTTCTACCAGTGGAATATTTTGACAAAGTATTAATTTGGATTAAGCTGACACTATCTAGTGAAAAATTTAAAATTAATAAGAATATAGAGATGAGTTTTCTTTATTCGTCTGTTTGTTAAACTAAGTATACTTTAAAAGGAAATAGCTGGCTGTCTTTCTTAACTGTGAAGAGTAAATCAACCTATTCAGAAACAATATGAAAGGAAGCATTCGAGAACTGTATTGTAATTAAATCAACCTATTCAGAAACGATATGAAAGGAAGCATTCGAGAAAAATTTTGCGTTTGAATCTAATGCTGTATTGTAATTAAATCAACCTACTCAAAAACGATATGAAAGGCAGCATTCGAGAAAAATTTTGCGTTTGAATCTAATGTTGCATTCTAATTATGTTATAGCTATTTCTTCAAATTTAGATATAGAACAAGTTCTGCTAAGAATAAAAGTTTCTTGAATCGAAATTCAGAATGCAATTGTGTTTTTTATAGCAGTCATTAGCAGAAGGTTTAATTCTCATAAAATGATTAGAACATTCAACATAACTTCCAAGGATCAAACGAAATCTTCACATTTATCGCTAAAAAGGACATACCCGTGAGTCGAAGAAGATTAATTACGAATAAAAATCGGAAGGTCTTCCAGAGTAGCTTTCGAAAGTAATCGCTTTTGTGATCAGGAAAGAAAATATATGAAGAAATAAGCTCAAAATCAATCCTGCAAAGTAGAAGGAATCCGCACTAGGTATCCGCACTAGGTTAATAATCAATGTTCAGAATTAACTCAAGTTCTTGTTTAATGCTTCCAATGAGTATGCGATTGCAGTTTTAAAAAGAAAGAAACCTTTTTGAAAAGTGTTTTGCTCTTTGTTAATGAATATAGTAAACAGGATTTCCTTGTAAAGTATTTCCTGTGAGAGAAAATTCTAATTTAATCTCTGAAATTACCTTTCGATGGGGAAAAATGCAAGAATATTCTCTTAGAAAGGAGAAAGTCAGGAACAAAGCATTTCAACGGAAACTTTGGCAAAGATTCCGTCCAATTAGTGAGAGAAACATATTTAACACTCCAGTTTGTCGTATGTCTCAATGTAAATTAATGGAGAACATGAGTTCTTCCACTGGGAAAAAAATTGTTATCAAGAGTGCATAGCTTTTTAATAGGAATCTGTTAATTTAGTTTCTTGCAATTTATTTTTAAGTGTATTCAAAGTTTTAGTAATAATTTTACTGGATGTGTTTTGGGATTCAGATAGATTTCGGAATTTATAAGATGCATTTGCTCTTCCGTTAATTGAAGAAATATCGTAAGTCAAAAATTGACATTTCAGTTTTTTTAGTATTTTCTTTATTGTTATGTCCCAATTAGAATTTACAATGTTTAAATTTAATACTATTATTTCGAAACTTCGGGAATGCGAAGGAGGAAGAGAGACTTGTAGATATCCCAAACAGTAAAATCTTTAACATCTAATTAAGATGTCTATAATGTTTTGTTTTATTCTTCTAGATAGTTTAAAAGAAGGGCTGATCTGAAAAGAAGGCTTTAAAATTAATAAAAGCATGGGATGCTTAAGTCCAGAGTGCCGAATTATTTCGGGGCTTCCAAGGCAAGAAAAACGCAATTTCGATGATTAACAACCTTCTTAAACCAACTAAATAAAAATTTAATACACACATCGCTCATGCTGTGAGAACTAAAATAAATGTTTATTATTTTATTTTTTCATGTTCTCTACTAAGTAGAAAAATTGCAATAGTAAAATATGAATTAACGCAAGCATAAAAGTTTGAAAGAAATTATTAATTGAAAAATTCTCTAAAACGAAAATGATTTTTATTTGAATTATCTATTGAAGAAGTTGATTTGAAACTTGTATTTCTATGAAATTCAAGTAAACGAGTTTCTTTGCCAGAAAGTTAAATATTTGAGTTTTTAAGTTTCCAATTCAGCATGGTAACCACTTTTATATCAGAAGTCCGATTTTAGAATATTAATGCAACCGATGTTTCAATTTAAGTTAAAATAGTTCAGAATTGTTAGTTATATTTTAGAGATATAGCCATTACTCCTTCTTATAAATTAATTAATTTTTAGTACAGTGTGTCCGTAAAGTCATGTTGCAGTTCTGAACGCTTGTTGTGGCGGGCAGGAACGAAACGAAAGGTTGAAACTTGCGGTACATTGGACAGTATCCCAAAGAGTGTCTGTAGTGCAACGGTGTGCGCGCGCAAGTGATGACGCAACACCACGCACCGTGCGGAGCCGACTGTGACGTCAAACATCTACCTTCACATGTTGCAATTGTATGCAGTTCCGCAATTTCCAGAAGGTGTCATCTTTCAACAGAACGGCGCTCCTCCACACTACGGCAACATTGTTCGTGAGTTTCTGGATACAACATTCCCCCAGCGGTGGTTAGGCAGGGGTGCTGTCATGGCATGGCCACTACGATCCCCGGACATAACGCCATTAGACTTTTAATTGTGGGGTTATGTGAAGCAACATGTGTACAGTGAACGTAACAACCACATTAATCATTTAAAACAGAGAATCACGGACGTTATTCACTCTGTTACACCAGACGTCCTTACCCGTGTGTGGGAAGAACTGGACTATCGTTTAGATGTGTGCAGGGCAACAAATGGAGCCCACATCGAACTGCGCTGAACAGGAATGCAAACTTGGAGAGTTTTCCTTTTATTTGGTAAAGATGTCACCTGTCTATCTTGTTTCGTTGCTTTCTTGTGACCGGTCAAAGTGCATCATGACCTTACGACACACTGTATTATTCCCTATAATCTTAGGGCAGCGATTGTAAAACCGTGACGCTTGGTCTCCATACCGTATGTAAGAATAGCATCATAAGATGCACTATCTAAAATATTTTGCACTTTAACGATTTCAGTTACAGTGAAAATTTGAAAATAAGCGGTAATTTGCATACTTTATAGGAAACTACTAAATCATTTAAGTACCAAGTTAAATAAGTATGGGCGTAAATGATAACAGGTTTTCTCGAGGACATACTAATTACTTTAATATTTTAAAAAGGCCATATCATGGACCAGGGTGTTTCTTTCACCTATATTTTGCAGTTTTTACATCCCTCTATATTAAAAAATCTGTCTTTCGTAATGGTTTTTTATTGAAATTTTGCTGCTCTGAAACTTATACATAAATATGCTTGTGCAATGTGAAACTTAACTTAGATATATAAATTCGATCAACAAAAGAGATCTTTTCACTGAACTCTAATGAAAAATATGGTTTTCAGTAAATAAATAGAAATGAGATTTATCGTTACCTTTCGAAAAAGGTTTATAAAGGTTAAAAGGTTATTAAAGGTAAAGGTTTATACTGGCATTTGATTCATCAATTTTCAGTTCAAATGGAGATGTATCGTCTTACCTGCACTGCTTATGCTTGACATGTTTTCTTACCATTCGTATGAAATCTTCGGTATCATTTTTTAGCTAAATTCAGCATTCCTCTTACATTAAATCAAGATTCAAAAATCCTCTAAGGAAACCTCAACTCAGACGAAATCGTTCAGAACCATGGGAAACAATGACAGGTGCTCAGGGTTTGCCAATCCTCCACGTATACAGAACTTGGAAAACCTTTTTAAGGCAAGCCCGCTGCTTCTCTTTTATTCTTTTCTCGCAGGACACACTTTTTTATCGATGGCATTCGTCATCTCTCCCGAGCTTGCCGACCGAAAGGTGGAAAGTCAATAGACGTCTACCGGCTGCATTGGCTATGCGATGGCTATTGGCATTCTTCGAATATCCCAGATGACAGAGTTCTCGATATGGGCTGTTATTGTCTTAATCCAATTTCTTGAGTGAACTCTCTTTCTGGGACAGAAGTAGGCCCGTCCCAGGGGTGGTATGGGTAATACGATTAATGGATGGCAAAAAGAGGGTATGTTAAGAAAGAGTTGGACAAATCTGATGATTTCATTGACTTCGGCAGGTATCTATGAATTGAGTGCTGTTTGGATGAAGAAATCTATATACGCATATATGTATTTTTGTAGAGTGTTTTTCTGCTAATCTGTAATACTTCATTTTGTTATGAATTCATATTCTATAGCCGTCCTTGGTTACATAAAAGGATATTCTGTAAAAAAAAATGTATTTAACACCTATTATGTGAAATATATAGAAAGAGGTTTTACTGAAAAATGTTTACATGTTGTTCTAAATTCATTCTAAGTTAAATGCTGAAGTTGAATTCTTAATTTTTATAAACAGTGAAAATTCAGGAATTTCCATAATAAAGGATTGTCATATATTTTTTTTAAAATTTGCATAAAGCCTTTTCCAGTTTCGATCAAATTGACCAAACATTTAATTTGAAAATAGTTTAAAAATTATTTAATGATTCGATAAGGACAAGAAACTAAGAGAGGGGGTGCACGGTTACATTAATACACTTTTTTCGAAAGCTAAAAATGATTTTACCTACGAAAATAATTAGAACTAATACACTATATTTATGCATTTGTTATTCTAATACAGGATTTCAGTCGAGTTTTGGTCATAAATCAAATAATAAAATATTTCTTACACTTTTTTTCCTAAAAATGGATTTGTATCAGTCTGCCCCATACAATGGGTGGTACACAGAAATATCATAAAGTTGAAAAAATAATGCCTCAGAAAATAATTTATCTCTACAAATAATACAGGAGAATCTGTGTGGGGAGTGTAAATATACTTTGGAGGGTGAGAATGTGTACCTCGAAGCCGTTTTTTGAAATTTTAAAGAATCAAAAATTAAGGGAAATTTTCGCTTTCTTCCTTGATGACTTACGAAAAAGAATTAGCACAAAAATAATTTTCACAGCATCTAAAAATGCAAAAAAATATCTTTTTCATGATATTAATTAGATTTCCGTACACTCTTTCTGTCTAATTTTAATAAATTCGTAAAAAAATATTTTAAACTTAATTTGCAAAAATTCTTTTTATTTTTGCAATGAAATTCAAACTGTTTTTACAGTTTAATCAAATTCTTAATTGCGTGTTTCTCTTATATAGTTCATTTTTACGTTTTTTTTTTCATTTCTGAAGACGAATTTGTAATGTAGTTGCTGTTAAGGCGCATTGATACACACAGAAAATGCGTATCAATGTGCCCCGGAGTAAACTGTATCTATCTGACCCAAGAGACTTTTTTACTTAAAACAAGTGGTCACGCAACATAACGCCAAATAACCTCAAAACTTAATATAGTTCAGAAAAATAAATGTTTTTTCCTACCTATAGAGTAGATTCCCTGGCAGGAAAACGTAATTAGTGAAAGAAATCACACAACACGTACTTAGGGTAAAATTTACTTCGCCTAGAAGATTAGCGGTTTGATTCATTTTTAAATTAACTTTTAACTTAACATGGTTGAAAAATTTACCATGTGCTAAGGGTTACAGTGGCATATATATGAGGGGATATGAACAACATGAGCCCTTCCAATCATTAAAATTTAAGAACTGTATCAATGTTCCCCCGTATCAATCTACCCCAACTTACCCATACAAATCAAATTGCGTCGAAATCGGAAACATTAGAACGGAAGTTATGAATTTTATCGTTAGTTAAAAAAAGCTTTTTTAGAGTTTCAGTACCAGTATGTGTTGTTTAGTCAGGCGATAAAACGTCACACTACCTTCTTTTAAAATCACATCATAATTAAAAATTGAACAAAAAATATTGTAAGCGGGGGGGGGGGCTAGTATTAACCGTTCAGGAGAAAGATTGATTAATAAAGTGGAAGGGTTAGTGTTAATGTTAGAATGAATTTTTTTCAATATTATGTGTTTCTGGATTTCCAACATAACAATTAATTCCTGGTAAACTAGAAATAGTAACGAAGTCGAATTATAAAATAACACTAAAAATTGAACTTAATTTCTGTAAATGTTGTTTCTCTTTCGTAGTAGAAGGATTTGACGAAACATATAGTCATGGATTAAAACACAATTAAAGAATAAATATTTAAATGTTTAAGGATGATGTGTCTAGGATACGGTTCGGCAACATAATTTTTCGTAAATAACCACTTTCAGAATTTTATTTACAAAAATAATAATTATGGAGCCGCACATCAGTAAAGCACTATACCCAGCTTATTTTCAAACCGTTACTGAAAATAAGATTGTGAATATTTTTTCATAATTTAAAGAACTTTAATGAAATACTGTTGGAATTACGAAATTATGCAGCATTTTAAAATTATAAACTAAAAGCAGTGCCGAAGTCGAATTCTTAGCCTATTATTTACCAATGTCCCTTTTTTGAGACCCTTATTTTATTTTTATTTTTTACCTAAACAGTAGAATTTTTAGCTTTGATTGTTGCATCTTAATATCGAGCCGACTGCTATAGAAGTTACAAATCCGATAAAGTTCCTAATAAAAAAGATAATTAATTCTAATTAAAAGTTATTTGATCAGTTCTAGTTGAAAATTTTAAAAGTGGCGTTTCATTTCATATTTCATTCATATTATCTTATTAATATTTTTTTTAAGATTGAAATAATAGAGTTTTGGTATATAAACTAGCGAAATTAAACGGAATCTTTGTAAATTTTCTTTCACCTTGTTAGTAGCAGTATTGCGAAGAAACAGTCAATCAGGGATTAAGACACTATGAAAGAATTAGCACTGAAACGCTTTATGATGATGAATCTAGTATCAGGATTGGAAAACTTAATTTTCATAAAGAGACACTTTTAGATATGCAAAAATAATGCTCAAGTAGCCGCAAATTAGAAATTTGAATTATGAAACATATATTCTTGAAAACAGAGCGTAAAATGTTTCTCTTTTAATGAGTTTCAACATAAACAAAAAATATATATAAGAATAATCCGATGTATGAGATATATTTAGATACTCTGTGGTAGATACAACAATAAAAGTAAGGAACTTTTCAAAAAATGCACTTAAAAACGTGCTGGTAATCACCATCAAATTTTCGAGCCGCTTTTGTAATTTTAGCCCAAACTTGCCTTAATTTGTACCCTTTTTATTATGTCATCTCCAAATCATTTTTAACAACAATTATTTCCCATCTTTTGAAATTTTAACATTTATAGTTTTAAATGAATAAATAGCAAGAACTCATTAGAATGGAAGTCACGAAATCCAATTTAAAAAAAAAATCACAGATTCGGTCGAAATCGACCTTTGAAGATAGTTTCAAAATTCTTTCACATTTTGATAAGGAACAAGAAACTAAGATATATAGAGGAAATTCCGCTGATATCGAACCATTAGAACGGAAGTTATGAATTTTAGTTAAAACTTCCCCCTGGAGAACAGGGTGGATTTTATCTTTTGATAGGAAAGATTATAAACCTATCGGATCAGAAAATATACATTCTAATATTGCCCTTACCTTAACCGCTTACGGACATAACCCGAGTTAACTCGTTCCAAATACCGTAGGTTTCAAAATAATTCGGTCCTTACGCGGTTGAAAATATTTTATCGCACGATTACTTATAGTAAAATAAATGCATAAATTTCATTGATTCGTTTTTAATTTGAAAGAAACTAGTACTTCAAATGAATTTATAAACTTATTTTGTAAAAATTTATTTCGTTTCCTTTGGTAGAGGGAAGATGAATGCTAAAATATAACTCAACAGAAAAATATTTATTGGAGGCAGTTTATGATACAGTCAGAAGTATGGAAAAAATATTATTAGCTGTGATTACTTGATCGATAAAGCATCAACACACGAAAGGTTGATTGGTTTGTCATTGGATAATTAAATAATGTGTTTCAAATAAACTAGAATGAATTTACTTCTCATATCATGTGAATTTTGTAAAGACTTTAATTGATCAAAATTTCCCTAATAATAACAGATTGATTAACATTTTTATTTTGAAATTTCTAGCAACTAATTCTAGCAATTCAATAACAATTCAAGAACTTCAGTCTTCTTGTAAGTTGGAAAGTTTTCGAATTTTCTTCACATGCATCGTATGTTATGAATGTTATAGTATTCTGAAAATTAACCCAATGTGTAATTCATAAAACTGAATTAAAGTCAAAAAGAAATACTATGCAAGTTTTCACAAAAATATATATCTGGAATGGATGGGAAATTTTAAAAATATTACCAACATTCAATTTGTAATAATCCCATTTGTTACAAAAGAAAATAAGTAAAAGAATTAATAGAAAGAAAAGAAAATAACACTTTACGTTTAAACAAGTACCTGGTTACGTCTATAAGTTTACATGTCAAAGTTATTCAAGATTATTATCTCCATCACTTTGATATCATATTAAATTTCACTGATTTTCTTAACTTTCAAAGGAAAGTTTCTTAAAATGTGATGCCCATAACATGAAACATCCTCAATAAAATTTTTCAATAGCTCCTTTGTATTTCAAAATGGTTAAAAATAACTTAAGAATGTTTCTCAAAATAACTACTGGATTCAAATTTCCTTACAATCGAATAATAGAATTGTTGAATATACAGTAACTTCCTACATTAAGAATGATGAAAGAACGTTAAGTACTTCATACAAAATAGGACATTTTTATATATCCAAAAGTACGCAACAGAATAGTTCAGAATCTAAATTTAACTTTGTTTTCCTTTATTTGAATCCCTATTATAGACAGCGGAACAACTTCCAGAAAAGTATAGGGGTTGAAATGGGAAAGGCAATCACTGCCTCTGAAATATTGCCGTTGTTCTCGTTCAGCAGTTGCCCTTTTTATTTTTTTATTTTGTTCCGCTTCCATTTTATTTTTTATTTGCTTTTCAGATACAAACTTCGCAGTTACCCACGTACACAGACAACCACCTGCTTCGAACTCCACATGATTACGTTCCTTTCTGTCTTCTTTCTTCTATATTCTTTCCCTTGTATCACGTGATTAAAAGTTAGATAGAATGGCTGGCGTTTGTTTTTGTTCGTTTGTTTCCCAATTTCTCCGTCATAGATTATTTTTTCATCGCTTTCTCTTTTCACCAGAGAAAATTTGTCTTTTTGTTTACGCTCTCAATAAGAGACTCCAAAAGGATCTTTCCTCACTCGCTCTCACTTTTTAGGTCTCTTTTGTGTCTTTTTTTCAAGTGGAATAGACTTAAGTGTGCTAGTAAGCCAGAGTTTGCAATTTTGTTTTCTCTTTATCATTCCACCCGCGTACGAAACAACAGAAACACGTAAAATATACCTGATTAAATACCGCTCAGATTGATGACAGATTGGCAGAGTGTATCTGGTATTTTAGATGTCATCATTCTACCC
>BGPR01000064.1:1867656-1884140 GCA_013235015.1 Araneus ventricosus
ATTGGCAGAGTGTATCTGGTATTTTAGATGTCATCATTCTACCCGCGTACGAAACAGCAGAAGCACGTAAAATATTCCTGATTAAATACCGCTCATATTGATGACAGGTTTTCAGAGTGTTTCTGGTAATTTAGATGTTCTGTGTGTCATTACACGAGGATTGTTCAGAAAGTAAGTTCCGTTGCTGTGTAAAAGAAAACGGAGGCAGATGTGGACAAAGATGCATATTTAACCCTTTATATCATGGTGTTGATAAAACAACAAACCCAAAAGGCATTGTCTTTTCCGTAGTAAGCTCTTCAAGTCGATTTCATAAGTTGTTGCAATACTGTCACACCGTACATTACATTCCTTTGTGTTCTCCTTTCTTCTAAATTCTTTCCCTTGTATCATGTGATTAAAAGATGAGATCGAAAAAACGAAGTTTCAATTGACACTTAAGCATTTTCACGAAGAAGCTTTTGAAATTACTGCAGATTTTAGCGAAGTTAAAAAGAGTGGACACATCCATGTAGGAGAAATGTGATGAAAGTCTTTATTATAACAAAGCTAGCAACTGTTTTAAAAACTGAAATATTCCTGCCATTTTGGCAGACGTGGACAAAAATACATATTTAACCCTTTATATCATGGTGATGCATATCTGCAACAAACCTAAAATGCACTGTCTTTTCCACAGTAAGCTATTCAAGTCGATTTCATTGGTTGTTGCAATATTGTCACACTGTATTTAACACAAATTGGATATATATTCCCAAAGGGATGGTGATACTGTGGTGATTTTTAAAACCAAAGTTTCAGTTGACACTTAGGCATTTTCACGAGGAAGAGCTCCTGAAATTACTGCAGATTTTAGTGAAGTTGAGGTATCCGACTGTGTTCGAGAAATTTTTTTGAAAAATAACTTAAATATATATTTTAATGTTATTTTGAAAATATTGTAAAATTAGGCTTTCAAAATAATATTCTTTTAAAAAAACTGAGAAATTTAAAGAAAAATGACTAAAATATTTGCCTTACGCTAACAGCCATAGGCAAAATCATATTCGAAATATACATAAATTCTTATAGGAGTGCATTTTTATGACGGTTATCTGTGTTATGCTCTAAAATATTTCTTGTACTTCGAAATAGTTTTGAGATATAACTGAACATAGTTACTAAACTGGTAATTTGTCATACAGAATGCTTTTAGTTTATATTTATGCACTTAAAAATAATACTTGATTTTAAAATTGACCTTAGTTTTGAGAGGAAAACATCAAGCATATTACAGAAAACAATCTCCGAAAATGTCATGTCAATACTGGAATAACTTTTTGAGAAATCATTGTTACGGTCGACAGCTTTCCTCAAAAATATCATTTCTCAGAAAACACATTTAAAGATTTCATGGAACATAAAATAATGCTTACAGTTCGGTAATAAAACAGCTGTAACTCCATTTGTAATTCGCGTAGAGTAAAAAGTGAGACAGTTTTAGAAAGCTGATTAAACAGGCTACAAAATTAAGTCATAATTTTCTTTTTGATAATTTCATCAAAAACGACGATTTTAAACCAGTCGGATACCTTAAAAAGAGTGGACACATCCATTTAGGAGAAATGTGGTGAAGGTTTTTATTATAACAAAACTAGCAACTGTTTTAACAGCTGAAATTTTCCTGCCATTTTGCATTATGTTGTAGAAATGAAGAAACGCTTTTTTGTCAATAAATTTTTATTTTAACGTGCTAAACATTTAAAATTATTTTTCCATACTTAAAATGATGTATTCCAACATCTGAGTAATTTTTTTTCAAATCGGAGTTGTTGAGACATAAAGGGTTCGATTTACAAGAATTACGCTACTTTTCGACACAGTCACCCTAGCAAATTAAGGTATTGATCGAACTAGAAACAAGACTGTGTATGCATCGTGGAAGGTGCCTGCCTGCCTGTGAGGTCCAAGATATTACGGCATCTTTTCACTTTTTCAACGCCATCAAAATGCCGGCCGCTCAAGAATCGCGTCAAGTGCAAGAATAGGTGTAAGTCACTTGGCGGCAGGTCAAGGCTATACGGCGGATGATTCATGTGTTACCAATCGAAGGACTCGATAAGCTGTCGAGTCACTCGACAGGAAAATGGCCTGACATTGTCGTGCAATAAAATGACGCCATCATCATTCCCGCTCTCATAACTGTATCGCCGTAGATATCACAGATTTGTCTATGGATTTCGCAGGGTCGCATATTCCTTACAATAACCAGCGGAAATGTTCTCCCTAAACTTTCTCTTATACTTCTCGAAAAAGGTGCTGTTTCCCCTCCCCCCGCGTGGATAAAAGAATTCGAACCTATTGTAACCCAGGATCCAATGACTATCAGAAAATATTTAGGTAAAGAATCAAATTCAAAGAGATGCGTTCCGATTAAATGCGTACCGATTTCTACTCTTGCTGGTTCAAGGACAAAGTCACATAATCCTTCCGCTTGCAGAGATTGCTACCAGTACGCATGCGCATGGAGAATCGGATGAAAAAAGCGTCAAGCAGGAGTCAATAAATACCGTGCAGAGAAGATTGCGTCTAGTACGCATGCGCGTGGAGGTAGCGGATTCGTTGGAGATGCGATTATACAGACCGACAGACAGTCACCCTTTCGACGGATTTGGCCCAAAATCTTATACTTACCTACATTCATGACGATAAAACTGTGTATGAAATTTTATGCATCTAGATTTTCAAGTTATAGAGTTCACATGACCGCGAACATACAGAGAGACAGACAGACTTACCGCGGATGGATTTTGTTCACAATTTGATAGAAACCTACAAATTATGTTTAAAGACCACATACCAAATTTCATCCCCGTAGCTCTTACAGTTTTCGAGTTATCGTGTTCACAGACAGACATAATTCCAAAATTGTGTTTTTCGGACTCAGGGAGGTCTAAAACGCGGAGATTCGTCAAAATCTCGAGTTCGAATTTTTTAACGATTACAATACTTTCTCTCTGTATACTTCGTAGACGAGAAAGTAAAAAAGCGAAGTGCTGAACGAATTTCACAGTCAGCGGGACTTTTTATAGTCTTAAACATCTTTGGCGGAAGATTTACATATATCAGCGTTTCACCATACGAACTTTTCTGCTACGACTCTTTTGTCATTGCAGACATGATACCACATATGCAGATTAGCTTCGACTGTAGGAATTATTATATTCCGGAACTTAAGTTTTGAATAACCCTTTTATGTTTTCTTGTGCATATTTTCAGGACTATATAAAAGATTAAAAGAAATAGGATCTGTGAAGATGTTTTAAAAGTAAGATTTTTACACTTTCTTACAGTAGTTCATGAGAATGTGTATCAAACAACACAGAGTTTGCATGAAAATTGTTCCGTTACTTCTCTTAGTTTACATTTCATATACTTCATTTACCCTATACACTTGATATCATTCTCCGCTGTTTAAAAAAAGTTTTCATAACCGTGAAACGTTTCTTGAAATACAAAGAGCAATATTTTTTAACTGTAAGAAACTACAGTAAAGTACCGTTTATACATCTTTCAAGGGACTGACGTAAAATGACGTATAAATAAAAAGATGTATAATCGAAACGCTACTAAACAACCTTGATTTTTACAAATTTAATGCTACTAATGCAAATTCATTTAAAAGCATTATTTTTAATTTTTTTTTAAAGACAGTACTAGTATTACTACATAGTATTGAAAACAATAATGAAATTTCAAAATCAATTATTTATCATAGAAGTGACTAAAAGCATACCTTCATTACATATCTTGAGTAGGGTAGACCGGGGCTAGTTGGCCATAGGGGCACGTTGGGCCAGTCGCGATATTTTTAATACTTTTCGGTATTTAACGCTGCCATTCCAAACAAGTGTGTATTATCCTGCCTTCCTTCTTCCACATCAGCGTCATTGAAGAAGTAGCGTTCATTGAAATACCAGAAAGATATTTCTAATTTTTGCTAAGCTGACTAAATTTCCTCACTTCTGAATAATCGTTTTATTTTTTTACTTATAAATTACAATTTCCATTTTTACAAATAATATTCGGAAAGATAATTATTCATTGTTACTTTATGGCTTGTTTGCTTATCGAAATGCTTTGAGAATAAATATCTACACTTATGAGAAACAAATAAGGCGATATGGTCCTAGTTCGGACATTTTACATGGGGCGCGTTGCTACACAGGGTTTATCAAGATGTGCGTTATAGAAATATCTCTGAATATGTGGGATGGAATTGTAGCAGATTTATTATTCAAGTTACTTGTTATGAAAAACCATGCTGACTCAATCTTGATTTTAATTACACAATACTATTTGACGATGACCATAAAAGCTCTATCTCAGTTTCTATTGAATAGAAATTCATAAAATTTGTGCATAATGCACATAATATGGATAATAAAACAACTGCGTTATTTAAATTAATGAATTATAATATTATAGATGAATGTTCTTTGATAGTCCCTCCATGTTAGAAGTGGCTCAACTTACCCCGCAGTCGGGGCAGGTTGGGCCAAGCGAATTGGTGTCAGTTTGAGGTTTAAATTAATACTGATAGTTAATATATTCAAATTTTACTATCTGGAATTATTTCTGAGATTCCCTAATAATGTCAGCTTAAAAAGTTTTAAAAAATTTGGAATTCCCTTTTTTTAATTCCTAGCAGAAAAAAATGGACCAACTAGCCCCGGTCTACCCTACTAATTACACATATCTTATATGATTTATAGCATGCAGTTAGGCGCTTAATTAAAAAAAATTAATTAAACGTCGTCTGATGAGCTGATGGTCTGTGAATATTAAGTAAAACATTATGAATTGAATTAATTTCTTTTATTGTTTTTTTGCTATTCATTTGACAAAATTAACAAATTCGAAGTTTTTAAATGGATGCCAGTGGGCCTTTAAAAGAAGATGGAATAACTCATAATCGCTTAAATTAGCATTTATTAATTTATCAACTTTGAATAATTTCGAAATCATGATATCTTTATCAGAGTTGACATACTAGAAAAGAGGAAATTTTCACATTTTAGAAGGGGAAAATTGACCTATAACCGAAGGTGTTCGTCATATAAACGAATAATTTTATCATTACAACGAGTTCGAATTAATTCGGATATGATGAAATGACGTATAAATGTAAACGATGTATAAATGAGAAACGTATAACCGAAGCTTTGCATCGTATAAACGAACTACTTTATCATTACAACGGGTAAGAATGAATTCGGTTTGTGATGAAACGACGTTCATGCGAGAAACGTATAAACGGTACTTTACAATATAAGAAAAGTCTACAAATAATGTTGCTTCATTGCCTACAATTCTAGATTTCAATTTCCAATGAAATCACTTTTAATGTGAATTTCTTCTAAGAAATGATATTATAAATACAGTAAGTACCTCTAAATGAAACCATTTTAGTTATCTCAGCTCTCAACATATCCTGAAACTCTTCAAGTAAATTTTATCGACTAATCCATTGTGTTTAAAGAAAATTAAAATTAACATGAAGGAATTTCTTCAAATAAATATATCCTTTTAATTATTTAATTTCATTGGAATAAAAGAATTTTTGAAGAGATAGTAAATTCTTGCAATAAAAATTATTAAGAAACCTTAAGTACTTCACCCAAATTATCCAGAGTACGCATCAGAATTGTTCGGAATCTAAATTTAACTTTGTTTCTCTGTATTTTAAACCCTATTAAAGGCAGAAAGAACATTCCCAAGTATAAAGATTGCAATGGAAATTGCAATCACTGCCTTTGAAAAACCATTGTTGTTCTTTTTCAGCGGCTGCCTTGTTTCTTATTTTGTTCTGTTTTCGTTTTACTTTTTATATACAACTATACACGTATACAGACAACCACCTGCTTCTTGCTTCACGTGATTACACTCCTATCCATCCTTCCCTCTCTATATCCTTTCCCTCGTATCACGTGATTAAATGTTAGATCTAAAGGTTGGCATTTGTTTTGTTCGTTTGCCTCTCAATTTCCCCAACAGGGATTTTCTTTTTCGGCTTCTTCATTTTCTACCTGGATAAATTTGTCCTTTTCTTCATGCTCACGAGAATAGACTATGAGAGAAGGACTTTTTCTCGGTTTCTTTTTTTCTTTCTTCTTTTGTACACATATTTTTTGTAAGCATGTTTCTGAAATAAAACAGAGTTAGATGTATGCATATCGTCCTTTTAATGGTGCATGTTTTTTCCAGCCCTTTTTCCTTCTGATATTCCATCTGCGTTCGAAATGGTAGAGACACGTAAAGCATGTCTGATTAAATATCGTTTTGTGCGCTAACAACTTCGTTGAGCTTTTCTGGTAATATAGATGAGCTAACAGACACATTTGGTGCAAGTATTTTATTTTTAGCTTGTTCTTGAGTGCAAAACGAAAATTATCAAAAGCAGTATTTATAAAAAGTTTCCTAAAAGAAAAATATCTACTCTCTGGAAAAGTATATAGGACTCGTGTTCCTTTGAAGCCGCTGGAGAAAATAAATGTATAAATTTTTGCAAAAGCAAGCAATATAAAAGAGAAAATACGAAGAATTGTCAATATTAAGTTAGAGAGAATTGAAAAAAGTAGGTAAGAATTGTTGAAATTAAAATTTTTAATGTTATTATGTCTCTTAAGTATATATTAATTTATTAGTATAAATCGCTGATAGAGTAATAATTTAATATTTCCAACAAACATTTAGACTATATTGAGAACATATATTTGCACTTACACAATTTTGAGTTGCTGTTCTTTTCTTGGTTGTTAAAGGCAAAGCACTTGATTCTGCAGGTACAATCTCAATCGTATTTTGCGTGAGTTTAGAAAGGAGGCTTTGATTTTTTGGTCTGGTCATTTGGAGATTCGATAGATCATATTGAGAGATTCATTTCCTCATAGAGAATGTTTGAAATATTCCAGCATGCGGGAGTAAAAAAAAAAGCATCGACATTTCTCGAGGAAATTATGCTTTCGTGGGCTGGCTTAAAGCATCTAGTCTTTAAGATGTTTTAATGCAAAATAAAAAGATATTTTAAATCAGCATTAAATATACGAAACACGCCTGGAGTGCGATAATTTATCTATATTAGTTTAATATTTAACTTTCTCGTATACGAAGTGTACAAAGAGAAAGTATTGTAATCCTCAAAAAATTCGAACTCGAGATTTTGACGAATCTCTATGTTTTAGACCTGCCTGAGTCCGAAAAACACAATTTTGGAATTATGTCTGTCTGTGTGTCTGTGAACACGATAACTCAAAAACTATAAGAGATACGGGGATGAAATTTGGAATGTGAACTTGACACATAATTTGTAGATCTCAATCATATTTTGGACAAAATCCTTCAACGGGAACTCAAAAACTTGAATAGCTAGATGGATAAAATTTGGTACACGGTTTTATCGTTATGAATGTAGGTCCGTATAAAATGTTGGGCCAAATCCGTCAAAGGGTTGACTGTCTGTCGGTCTGCATAATCGCATACTTGTTAAGCATTCGTTTCAAAACTAATCTCCATGTGCATGCGTACTGGTGGCAAGCGGAAGGATTACGTCACTTTGTCCTTGAGACGACGGAAGGATTACGTCACTTTGTCCTTGAGACGGAGTTTGTGATTTTTATCTCCTGTTTTGTTTTCGCTCGCTCGTGCTCTCGCATTAGCGGAGCTTGCTAGGGTGTGATGGAAAATAAATATTGCTAAGTTTTAATACATAGGCATCTCTTTGAATATGATTCTTCACCTAAATATTTTACAATTACTATAATCTACAATGAAAACCTTCTGATATTCGTTGCATTCTGGGTTACAGTAGGTTCGATTTTTTTTTATCTACGCAGGGGGAAGGTAAATGATAAATTTTTGAGCAGTATACGACCACGGGAAATCTGCCTTTCTCTATGTCCGTGTTAATGTAAACACGATAACTCAGAAGCTTAAATAGGTAGGTGGATAAAATTTGGTACATATTTTTTAATTAAGAGAGAGAATATGATGTTTTTATTAATTCTGCTAGAATAGAGCACAAGAGAAACAATAAACCTCTATCCAGTTGAAGATTCTTGCATTTACCTTAAAATAAATGTTTGTTATTCATTTGCATCCCCAAACGGAAAAAATGTAAAAATACCCACTTCCTTCAGGGGAAAATAATTGGTGTGGGTCGCGATACATTTTATATAAAAAATTTGGCATTTTAAAAAGGTTTTGAAAAAATATAAAGGAACATGAAATAGCCCTTACAAAATTTTCTTATTGCTTTCAAGTTATTTTTGATATAAAAGTTGCGACCAAGTCTTCATAGTGGCAATACTAGTTTGCTGTATTTGCAACTGGTAGGAGGTTCTGCATTTCGAACAATAAAAGTAATTTCTTTCTTTCTGAAAACGTTAACAGTAGGCCATGACATTTGCGATACTTGAAATGTCATTTACTATGTAAATATGCATTGATTTTCAAATCTTTAGATATTTGATGCAGACCCTTTGAAATTTTGACTTTCGCATGGAAAATATTCGTAGAGTAACCCTTTTAAATTTTGACTTTCGTATGGATGAAATAACTATTGGATTTGACTTATATATCTTCTATAGAAAGGAATGTTTCGGAAATGAATTTGAGTTTTAGTTTATTTTCGTAATAAAGTTCATAATTTAATATACTATAATAATGTCATGTATATGATTGATAAAGTGCTTCAGAAAATGCATACATTAAAATATCAATTTTCATGATCAAAGATATATCAAATCTTCGAAAATATAACCATCACTATGCAAATATCAGACAGACTGAAATACATATTTGTACAAAATTCAAAAGTATAAAGTGCATATATGCTATATTAGGACACTCGTTAAGATAAAGTAATGTGATAAAATTATTGATTTTCACCTAATAATATGTGTTTGCGTGGATTTCAATTTAATGAAATAATATGTGCATTTATTCATTATTATTTTAGCGTTATTATTTTATTAGCGAATTAAAATAAATAAAAATAAAACATATACACCGTTTTCTATTGCTTCAAGAAATATTTCTACCAACTTTGAAGTAAATCGAACAACGCATTTGGTCGTAATCACGTAACAAGCATGCAGATAGACAAGCAAAATGCCGGAGTTAAAACGTTTTCACTTCGCCCGGTCAATTAACTTGGCCTTAAAAAGTTTTTGATAGAGTAAGTGGTTTTTCTTAAATCTTAAATGTTTCATGGTTTATAGCGTTTTAGTGTAATTTGAGAAGTGTCCAGGGAAACATTAGCATAAAATACAACACAAATAACATGATGCGTAGTCAAAATAACAAAAGAATAACGGCGCTGAAAATGGTTGCCTTGTAAGATTTTATGTGATTTCGAATATTATTATCGGATATTTCGGTAAATAATAGTTATCTGAAATCTTTCGGAAATGCTGTACTAAAGAAAATAAATATTTATTTATTTATTTATTTATTGAAAGAAAGCACGCTACAGAGATGACTCCATTTACAGAGTGCATGACAAAAGCATACAAAATCACAAGTCACAAAGTGAATTAAAACACACACACAAAAAGTAACTGCAGAGAATACAACAGTTCCAGTCTCAAAACCTCATCAATTATAAAAATGTAAACACATAAATGTTTTAAAATGAAAAAATGCAATTACAAAAGCACCTAAAACACACCGAGGCCCCAAAAGTCCATGCCGCACACCGTCAAAATAGAAATATGGAAAAAAAAATCACACAATATTTTTTTTAAATGTAGAGCACCAAATAAAAAAAAACATTAAAAAAAGCAAGGGTCAAAAATTCAAACACACACAAACACTAGATCAACGTATAAAAATCTTAATATGTATAGTCAAGTGTAAGAAAAGAAAAGGAAATCAGGTCATGTATATAAAAGTTGAAAACAATTCGATTTAAAAACAGTAGGAGACATATGATAAATGTCCAGTTCACCAGAGATCTTGTTAAAAGTCTTATAAAATTTTATACAACGAGAACCTGTCAATATACTTAAATCTAGAATACACATTAGGAAACGAACCCTGGTTCCTCAAAGATCTGGCAGGCACAGCGAAATTTATAGCGCTCAGTATATCAGTACAATCGATCGAACCATTTATTACCTTGTAGAAGAAAAGAACACAAGAAACATCTCGTCTGGAACACAAACTAGGTATATTAAACATATCACGTAGATAGGAAAAAGATACATCTTGTAAGTAAATTCCATTTTTCTTGTAAAGCAAATATCGCAAGAAGTTGTTTTGAATTCGTTCAATAATTTCAATTTTATTACGATAAATGGGATCCCAAATGATACTACAATATTCCAGACTGGATCGTACATGAGCGTAGTATAAAACCTTCAGGGCAATTTCACTCGAAAATTCCTTAGTTTTGCGTTTAAGAATTCCAAGTCTACGATATGCTTTAGAGACCATGGAATTAATGTGTTGGGAAAAATCAAGTTTAGTGTCAAAGATGATACCTAGATCCGTGACTGAGTCAGAGCGTGATAAAACAAGATCATTAATTTTATAAACATGATTCAAGGGCTGAGATTTTCTAGTATAACTAAGAATACTACATTTTTCATTGTTCAGATGTAACTTGTTGACTGTGCACCACTAAAAAGACACTCAAGGTCACTCTGCAGAAGGACAGCATCTAGATTGAAATTCATTGAACTAAACAATTTCAAGTCGTCAGCAAATAAAAGACACTCAGAGTACTTAAAAACACTAGTAAGGTCATTAATAAATAAAATAAAAAGCGGAAGTCCAAGATTAGAGCCCTGTGGGACACCGGAAGTACCCGAGAACTCACGTGAAACAGCATTATTAAAATAAACATAGAGTGGCCTATTACATAAGTAAGAATGAAGCCAATCCGTCAGGTTAACATGGAAACCAAGACCATGCAACTTATATAAAAGAATGCTAAAATCGATAGAGTCAAAGGCCTTCGAAAAGTCGGTGTAAATAACATCAAGTTGTGAGCCAATTTGAAATGAAGAAATAATCTTATTTGTCAAGCAAAATAAGTTAGTGGCAGTTGAACGTTTAGGAATAAAACCGTGTTGAGATGGAGAAATTAAGTTCTTAACTTGGTGGAAAAGTCTTTTATGTATTATACTTTCAAAAATCTTAGACATGGGACTTAAATTAGCAATGGGTCGATAATTTTTACAATCTTGTGCATCTCCTTTTTTGAAAACGGGAATAATTCTTGTTGGCTTCCAGACATAAGGAAATACGTTTGATCTCAACGATAGGTCAAACAAAATAAGAAGGGGATAAATGAAAAACTCTGCACAACCCTTAATAATAAAAGAAGGAATGTTATCCACACCAACAGTTAGAGAAGATTTTAATTCCCTAATTGCCAAAACCACATCATCATAAGTAACGCTGTCGATTTTAACGAAATCACCGACACAGTTGCTCTTGAACTCATTCTTTATATCCTAGTTTGAATACAGATTTAAAATAGTCAGCAAAAGCATTTGCAATATCACCATCATTCCCATAACACACGTTATTATAGTATAAACTATTAGGTGAATTGTGCTTTGTATTATTAAAATAAGACCAAAATTTTCTAGGATTCGAAATTAGATTTTTTTCCGTGAGCCGCAGATATGTGTTATAATCTTTTTGGATACTATACTTAACAGCTGAGCGTAGAGCTCTAAATTCATCGACTGAATCAGGATTTACACATTTTAAAGCCAACCTTCGGACTCTGGCTTTCCTTTTTAACAATCTTCTGGTTTCAGTTGTGTACCAGAAGGGAAATCTCCTAGTAACAGTTTGTCTTAAAGGAACAGTACGACTAAAAACATCATTTAAACAGTTATAAAAGCTAAAAACTGCTTTGTCAATGTCATTAAAATTAAGTAGGAAACTCCAGTCAATCTCACGGAAAAAACACCACATAGCCAAAAAGTCAGCCCTTCTAAAATCATATCTAGATATATTCACATTCTTCCTATTGGGGTGGTCAGCAACGAAACAAATGGAAATTGATAGAGAAGGATGATGCTTGTCCTCGGGAACCAAAGGTTTATCACTGTGCCAGACAGATATATGACTAAAATCAATATCAGTTAAAATCAAATCAAGAAATTTATTATTGCGATTAAAAGCATTGTTAAATTGAGCTAAATTGTAAAGATTCACAAAGTTGGATAATTCGATTACAAGTGGGTTCTTGTTATTACCAAAATCGTCATATATAGGTAAATTAAAATCACCACAGATTAAAATGTTATAAAAAAAAACCAAAATTTTCAAAACAATCAAAAATATTCAACATACGTGTCGGCACGAGAGGAGGGCGGAAAATAAACAACACAAACAAGCATTTTTTGCTTGTGATTTAATTTGATTGATAACCAAACTGCCTCGAGGTCCGATCCAGGAAGGTCCAAAATACAAGGATTAAAACACTTTTTAACAGCTATAAGAACACCTTCACCACGTCTGCAGGAATCTGAAGAAGAACCACGGTCCCTTCGGAATACCAGGTATCTATCGTCGAAAAGTTCTAAAGAGTCAATATCATCACAAAGCCAGGTCTCGGTAATTAAAATAACATCTTGATCGTCAGAAGCCACAGAACTGTAAAAATCAGAAGTTTTAGTACGAAGACCACGTACGTTTTGATAAAACAAAGAGAGTCATTTCGATACTGTGGGTATTGATGAATTCGATTCGGGAAGAGAAATAGGGATTGAGAAATAGGGAGAAAAAAAAATTTGGATCACAAGAAAAAGTTCGTTAAATAGAGAATGCACTTCGCTATTTGGAGGTTATTTTACGAAGAAATTCGCAAAATGTTCTTGATTCCAAGGAAAAGTTCGCAAAATAGAGGTTCCTTAAATAGAGGTCCGACTGTATGTATATATCACCATAGTTTCGGAGAAGTGTAAAAATGCAATTCCAAAGAAGACAGCAGTCGTTGACGAAGGATGTTCAGTGCAACAGTTTCTTTATTTAATTTATAGGTTTCAGCTGATTTTGGTATAATATAGAATAATATCAAGCCATATACTTAAAGTATTAAGAGATGCAAAGCACAGTCACCGGCAACGAAGAAAAAGCCACGCCGAAGTGGGCGTCTGGTATGAAGGCTACATGGTTTCAGAAAGAGGAAGTTGCGCCATCGCATCGAGATTAAATAGTAACAATACCCATTCTGCAAAATAATAGTTATTGAACAACAAGGCAATTGGTGCAAATATTTTTAATTGAAATGCTACGGAGCAACTTTATTTATGCAAAATTCTGCACTTTTTAATTATGGTTGAAATTTCCAAATATTCAGTATTTACCTCAATTTTCTTTAAATTACCCCTCAGAAATGAGTTATTAATTCCTAATATAAAATATATATTTTCCATAAACATAGATCGTCTTGCGATATATTTAATGCTTTTTCATTCGAAGTTGGTACAAAAATATGAAACGACATTATAAAAAATATATTTATTTTTAAAAATTTACTTTAGAATTTAAAATCATTCACAGCATGTTCAGAAAGAATTATCTCTATCAGAGAAACATGCATCAGTCATTATAATTCTGAGAGTCCAAAGTATCCAATTAGTATTTTGAAAACTCGGATACAGCAGTTAGGGTATAAATTCCAACTAAGCCTAAATTATATAATCATGAATGTATATAAAATATTAATATGATCATCACAATTTCAGTGTCTTCTTTCAACATTTTTTTCTTTAATTAAGTATGTTATTAACCTTTGTATTTGTTCAAACAGGCTTCTTAATTTTCCTTAAGAGAAGTAAAAGTTTTAAAATTCCTTAATTTTCAGAAAGAGAAATAAGATTATGACTACATTGTGCATGGTAGTATGAAAAGTTCCTGACAAAATTTAAGAATAGGTCAGACATATTAAAATCAACTAGATTCTTATAGGAACATATGGACTAAACGTCCAAACGTTCGGTTTGGCATTATTTTGTAAATAATACCCTTTATAAGTAGTTTGTTGTACGACAGATTTCAACATATTCAATTATGTGTAAGAAATTTTTAAAATTAAGTACGATATGGAACATTCAAAGTGAGTAGTTTTTTGTTTTTTGACCGTTTAATTGTGACCAATTGATTTCGAACATACCAAAAACCGTTTTAAGAAACAAGAAGGCATATTTTATATTATTATATTTCATTTCAAGGACTTTTCTATATTTTGTACGCTTTCTGATCTCTTTTCTTAATCAAATCACATAAAAATGACAAGGTTTTATTTTTTCATGAAATGTTTGCTTTGTAAACAAGAAAGCTGATTTGATATTGTATCGTATTACAAATGAGTTTGTTTTAGATTATTACGAAAAAGTCAGAATCAGTCACTCACGTTACGTTCTTTTTCACTATGTCGGGTTTTATTCTAGATAGTTTTCATATATTACGTTCATTCATTGGTTCATTTTTGTTATCAAAAACAGATAATACTTCAAAAATATACATCCTTGAATAAATATCAATTTATTGAGTTTTGATTCAGCCCAGAGCAAAGAACCATTATTCAAATTCATATTAAGTGTATCATGTATCATATTGGCATGGCCATGAAATTTTTATAGATTTCTGGAAAGAATGTTTATTTTTGTTGCTCACATTCTCTTCACCCGAAGTTCTCGGAGTGAATCAAATTACCGTCTTCTCCCAGAATACTTGTTTTTATCAAGCGTTTCTGCAACGCAAGTTTTGAGGAAGAGTCTTCTGATAAAATATTCTCAGCCAACATCAGTGCTTGTGCTGAAGACGGGAATTCTATTATATTTGCATCGAAAATTCATGGGCTGCTGGCTGGGAGAAAAGAAAAAAAGTTTGATCTACTGAAAAATACGAAAAACAGGTTATGTTCGTGGCTTAACTTTGCCAAACGCTTTATATAGCATAAAGGTCAAGGGAGTTTAATCAGGTGTGTGGCGAAATTCGCGCTATTTTTGAAGATGAGGTTTCCTACTTACTTGAAAAGAGATTGGGGTCTCTTATTATATTAAATGTGTAATTCGGATGCAGTAGAAGCTTTATAAGGAAACGCAAAATTTTTATACGTTGTCTCAATAGAATACTTTTTGTACAGAATTCGGTTCAAAACCAATTTTTTATTTATTCCCGAAGAATATTGTAACGAAATTGCTATGTGGGTGTACGTGAATGCAATCGAATAAGCAGGATTAAAAAAATAAAGCTCTTTATTTTACAAATATTCCCAACCAAAGAAACGTAGCACAAGTATTAACACTGCACTAGTAAAAATTCACAACAGAGACTACCAATAAATCTCAACACAACGCTCAAAGGTTTCTTGTTAACTCACCAGCTTGCTTGCAGGTCAAATTCCAACTGACTCTTCTTGGCTTGAGAGCTTGCCTTTATACTTTTCAACAGAAAGTGACTTCATTATGTAGGGAGTGGCGTAATCTCTAGAAAGTTCATAAAACCAGTAGAAATAGGTGGAAAGTTTGAGGTCCTTCTAGAAAATTCCTTTTGTCGCCAAAGTCGCCATCTTTTCGGCCAAGTCGCCAAATTTATCACCAAGTTTGTCGCCAAGTCTAGCATCTCAGGGAAACGACTTTATAGTTTTGTAACAATATATTAATGAATAATACAAACATATTAAATCTAAAAATGGGAGATATTAATATTATGAAGATTATAAGTAAATATATATTTATAATTTTAAAAGTATAAGTATAGTATTATACGCAGTGGAGGCTCATCAGCTCAGAAACAATCAGTGCTGCAAAAGTTGTATAGGTCTATGTTGTAGCTAAGTTTGTGCTGATTATTTTGGTGTATAATGATGATAGACTAAAAATTGATAGTTTTAGAGTTATAAGCAAAAAACTGGGGAAAAGTTTTTCTTCATGTTTTTAACTATAACTAAAATTCCAACAAAAATAATTGGTGGCAAACCTGAGATTCGTTATCAGCTCCCGAAAAAATATGAAGAAACCAAAAATTACAACTCCTCCAGAATTGCATTTAAAAAACCTACTTGACTACTGAGAAAAAGCGAAAAAAAGCCAAATGAGGAAGTCGCGCCAATCCTGACCTGGGAAAAATGCAGCTCAAATGAATGCAATTTTAAGCGGAGAAAGATTTGCTTTTCTCCGGCTTCACGTTTATCATTGCGTTAATTTCGGATACATTGACCTGAATATAGAGATATGAAGAAAGAAGATATGATGTCCCTGTCTAAACACTCTTTTTAATGGACTTTTGAGTGATATTTTCCAGTCGAAAATTAAAATTAAAGCAATAACGAAATCTACTTCGAGTGCCCTAAAAATGGAGGACGTAGGTAGGTTGATTCATTATCTACGTTTAAATTGCCAACATGATTTTTAGAGATTTTGTACAGTCGCTGCAACGTACAGGTAAAGCAATAATGCTATACTAAAGCAATA
>BGPR01000064.1:1884150-1909325 GCA_013235015.1 Araneus ventricosus
GCGATAATGAAATCTTCTACCAATAACCCGAACATCGAGATATGAAGTCCCTGTCTAAATACTCTTTTTAATGGACTTTTGAGTGATATTTTACAGTCGAAAATTAAAATTAAAGCAATAACGAAATCTACTTCGAGTGCCCTAAAAATGGAGGACGTAGGTAGGTTGATTCAGTGTCTCCGTTTAAATTGTCAACATGATTTTTAGAGATTTTGTGGAAGGACATTGACATAAATAAGGGAGGATGATTTTGCTATCAGATCATCAAAAAATTTTCAAAATCTTTTAAGTTAAGTTGACAAAATAAAAGATACTATGTGCATTGCTTCATTACTTTAAGGATACCAAAATACATAACAAAAGCAAACAATTTATTCGGAAAGAAAATAAGATTGAAAAGTGAAAGTGTTTTATAACAACAAGATAGTTCATCCCTTAGCTTAGACTATTATTTTCTGTCTCGTTTTTTAAAGAACATTCCCCCCCCCCACGGTCAAATAGCTATAAATTGTTTATTTCTTTAGAGTCATTTCTGAAAATGTTGTTTCCATTTGAGGCGGACTTTTATATTGAGTTTGTTAACGCACGGAAGACCCTGACGCAATAATAAAACGAAATCTTATAAAATATGCAACTCAATCTCGAGAATAAGGTCTTAGATCTGAAGTGTAATGTCTTTTTCGAAACATGCGAAATTACCGATTGTGAATTTAGAAAAGTACATTACTGCTTAATGTAGAAAGAGCACTGGAATTCTTGAGAGGACTTTTGCATATTATCTGTCTCCGTTTGATTCTGAAGCTTGTGGTTAAAATACTTGTAGTGTATATATAAAAAGGCGAGATCGATTGATTATATATATATAGTTAAATATTTTACAAGCAATTAAAGTTCAAATAACATTTTCAGTATATATATATATATTAAACCAATAATTAAAATTAAATATAAATATAATGTTACCTAATTAATAATCATGCAATGAAATACATAAGGATAATTTGATTATAAACTATTACTATGAAAAAGACAACCCGGAATTGGAATTCCAACAATCAAATGCCAGTCGATTTTAGGAATCGATTATGTCACATTAAATTAAATTTTATAGGCGTCTAACCTTCTGTGAAGGCCAATTGTGGAAAAAGAAACAAAAGTGTAGGAGTAAATCTACAAAATATTTCAAGAAAAGAACAAGAAAATAAAATTTATTATATATATATATATATATATACAGAGAGAGAGAGAGTATAAATCGGTAAAATGAAAGAGTATATGAAAAATGAAAATGAAGAGAAATGTGAAATTTTGTCTTTACTCGGATATACTTTCAATTCTTTTTTCATATCCTTTCGAATTTGACATGAATGTTTATTATTTTATTTTATTGCTTTTCTATTATGTTTTGCGTATATATATATATATATTCTCATTTTGTATAATTTTTTTGGTTTTTTCTGTTGTTGTTTTTCTTAATTTCTAAAGCATGCTTGTTAGCAGCTTTCAGCGCTCCTTGTATGCTTTATGCTTAATGCTTTATACTTGTTTTGTACTTCCTTTCCTTCTCCTTTTTTCTATGGCATTTCACACAATGAATTTTTTAGCGACTGGCAAAATGTGCTCAACGCGCAGTGCTCGGTGTCTTTCTACTCTGGGGGATAGATTTACATCGTCAGACATTTACCCCATGTTTTGCAAAGATTTTGCTCATGATCTCTGTGACAGGAAATTTTCTTACTTACCGTCTTCTAGGGACCAAAACATAGAGATTTTTTTCAAAAAATGTTCTAATAGGCGATGTCTTACTTACCCTAAACTTGATATTGATCAAGTTCGCAATGATGATACTTTGATTCCTGGTTACAAAATCGACAACTGTATTTATCTTTTGAAGTGTACCATTTGTGATATGAAATATGTGGGTCAGACCAGCAATACTATCAATATTAGAATTAACCAACACAGACATGATATAAAAAAAATATTTATCACATTCTTCTTTTAATGCTGAATTTGAGCACTTTAAGCGTCATAGTTTTGATAATATTTCTATTAAAATTTTGGATATCGTTCCTGATAAAATCAATCGCCTTTCAAAAGAAAACCTTTTTATGCTCCAATACAAAACAATTATTCCATACGGTCTTAATGACCTTTTCAATAGCACGCAGATTTCTCCTGACAATTCCTGCACTTTTAAGCTTTTTCATAACACACATCATAAGACTTCTAGAGGTAGCAGAGGAAAAAGGATTAAAAAAAGACCTTCTAAATCAGTTTCTGACCTTTTTAGTGAACTTGAGGCATTAGAACTTTCTTTTGCAAACTCTTATCTGTGGGCTCCTGTCAAGAATTTTGTTTTCTCTTTAAGATCTAACTCGCTTCTTGATTTATTTTCAAACTTTGGTTCATTTAAGTCCAATAACTTACATTTCAAAACTCTCATTTTAGATCTTTTGAAACAGAGATTGTCAAAAATTCCTACTAAAGATCCTACTAAAAAGTTGCATTTCATTTTCAATTTCCAGCATCCTACTTTTGACAAGATTCCTTTCTCTTCCATTTTCAATTATGCTCAGCAATTTTTCCCATTAAAAACATTTGTTTACAAAAAACTTTTAAATATAATGTTCCTTTTGGCAGAAAAATCTTCAATTACAATAATGCCTCATCTGACACTGTAAATCTTAAAAAAACAGCTAATTGTTTTTGTGATAAAGACTCCTATTCTCAATTTATTGACAAAGATTCTGGCCATATTGTTACTGGTAATCTAGATATTGTTGAGAATTCAGATCTTAAAAGTATCATGTTAAAAGGTCCAAAATTCAGACCGATTTTTCATGTTTCTCTTCCTTCCATACTGCATAAACTACTGAGTAATATTGATGATTTCTGTTTAAAAACTTCTAATGCTTTTTCTATCCCCATTGAATTTTTCATTGAGTGGAAATGGAATCTTTACTACCGTTTGAAAAAGTCTTTATCCTTCCATTATAAAAATTCCGAATGTTTTGATTCTTTTAGATTTTCTAATATTAAAATTACTATTGAAGACTTAAAAAGTAAATTCATCATCACTCCTATCGACAAAGCTTCCAATAACTATGCTTTTATTTGCAAACAGCATTACTATAATCTTCTGGATAAGGAACTTCAAAATTCAGCAACATACAAAAAGTCCAACTTTAATATGAGTACAATATCCAAAAAAATTCTTGCTTTCTATAAATTCTTCAAAATTAAGAAATTCAATTTTTGCTTTCCTTATATTACTATTAATCTAAAATTTCATAAAAATCCGATAAAAATCCGGGGTTTCCAGCGTAAACTTTGTCTGTGATATAACCCCACAAAAACGAATCGAAGGGGTTCAGGTCAGGAGAATAGGGTGGCCAATCAATGCAAATATTTTTCGATTTGGGGTACCCTAAAGCCAAAATCCGCTCATTAAAGTGCTCTTCAAGCATATCAAACACTTCATTGGTACGATGAGTGTGTCTTCAATCTTTTCAGGCGTTTTATGCTCAGCGGTCGTCCCACATTGCCAACATGTCGTCGCAACATCTACCTGTTCTTCTAACTTTGAATCAAACGATTGATTGTCGACATTAAATTGACCTGTTGTCTTAAGCTAACTCTGTCGCAAACTTTCTTTGAGTCACACTAGCTGTTATTGTTCGAATAATACGTTCGGAATAAATGAAAATGCGCTCAGAAATCATCCCGACATTTTACTGAAAACAACAAAAAAGCCAACTCAATGAGACTGCGCAAAAAAAACTGCCAACGCACTGAATTCCAACCGCCAAGTTTGAACTTTGATACGCCAAACTGTTTCGAGATTGACATTTCTTTCAACGTTAATTATCGGTCACACTGTATAAATCACACCATTATACAACATACAATTCAATCCCACCCGAAAGTTCCGCATTTAATGGGAAAATACATTTTTGATCATGTTTTAATACCAATATAAAACACTATAAGGAAATATTAAATTTAAATAAATTTAACAAGTTATAAATATATATATTAGATAAGTCTATAGATAAATACAATTTATTTATTACATGTATCCAACTACAATCTTAAAATAGTGGTGACATCAACCTTGTAAATTACTAAAATCTTTTTAATATATATATCATAATATAAGGATTACAACAAAAAATAATTTAAGAGAAATTTTAATGGAAGAATAAAAAATATTTTAATTTATTGGTATTAAATATTTCTTTATTAATATAAGCACACATGAAATTTTAGACGCCAATATCTCATAAAGCTTTCAAGAAATGTTCTGTTTAAGACAATATTTTTATATATATTAAAATCGACTTATCTTACTATTCCAAAATGCTAACTAGTTTATATTGAACTGAAAAGTGTTTTCTTTATCATAAATCTTAGTGGATTAATTTATTATTCTATTTTATATCAAGATCCAGAAAATAATATGTAGAAGAGAAATCATCATTAGTTTTATTAATATCAAGTATCGGATAAAATCAATTTGTGGTGTATCAATTGTAGTAAATATTATTAAATCATCAATATATCTATAAATAATATAAGAATTATTGTTAATTTTTCTTTTCAATATATAAATATTATCGTCGATTAACAAGCAACACCACCTATCTCAATTCTTGAAAGAAGAAAGACTCAATTCGCAATCAATAACGAATATTTCTTGATTAATTTTAAAATGTGATATAGACAGACAAATATTATGTAACCTTCTTTGTATTTCAATTTTGATAATGTAATAGAAATTAAGAAACTTTGAATTCCTTAATCATAAATTCAACATAAACAAGAAAATCCTTAAGGAAACTCGAACAACAGCTGATTAAACTGATGCTGTCAACAAAATATAACTTAGTTTCGCTCAGCAAAACGAATTTTATTTTCATTTTCTAAACTGCAAGTTGCAGTTCGTATTCGAATTCATGTCAGATAAACAAATAGATGAAAATTATCAAGAAGTGCCACGCATACTTGTTACAGACTCATTAATGGAAGTGGTGATGTTGCTAATATAAATCGTGTTTAATGGTTGTTTTGGTTTGATTACTTCAGCTTACCGAGAAGAAATTGAAACCATATAGATTGGAAGTAAATAATCGAAAGAAAGCAGATCCTTCATGTCTGAATTTGAAAATTTAAACAGGGCTGCATGAATATCTATTATTCATTTTCATTTTCTAAATTGCAAGATGCAGTCTGTTTTCACACCATGTCAGATAAACAAATAGATGTACCATCAAGAAGTGCCACGCATACTCATTAATGGAAGTGGTGATGTTGCTACTACAACGTGATTAATTTGTTGTTTCTATTTGATTACTTTATTACCAAGAAGAACTGCAAACCATATAGAGTGAAACTAATCAAGCAACGATAGCGGCAGATCCTTCAGTGTCTGAATTTGAGTTTTAAACAGGCGGGTGGCATGAATTAATTCTATTAAGTGGCTGTTTTGGATGCAATTGACTTACCTGATATTTCAGTGAGTTACGCCGTCCTCAAATGGATTTGTTGAATCATGTGCCAGATTGGTAACTGGCTTCAAGAAATTATGGGTATTTGAGATTAAGCTTGAGCTCTCTGAAACTATAACAATAGACTATCCTATGATAGGAAATTCGAGCTTTCTTAAATCGAGTAGACAGTGAGCAAATAGTCCGTATAAAGAGAATTTCATTAAAAAAAAGTAAGATAAAACAGAAACTTTAGAATGAACATTTAGATATGTTGCATACTAAACATATTTGGGAACTTTCAAAATTTGTTGAAACTAAATTTAAAAAATTTAAAAAAATCATAACATCATTGATTGTTAACAAAATTGACATAAACTTGTGTCTGAAATATTAACTTTTCATAAAATTCTTGCACATCAAACAGGCAGGAAAGAGACAAGTTCTTAATTCATATAACATACTCATATCGATAAATTCATCTATAGGAAGTCATTTCACCTGCTGCTATTTTTATTTCCACATTGTGGCGAGACTTAAAATATCCCATGGATTTTAGAAACATAGACTGTTTTCACATTTGTTGACGATTTTGTTTCACTGTAGGCAAAGTCCAAATACTTACTGCAAACAATTACATTTTAAAAAAAAGTAAGTTAGAGTGCTGCAGCTACCGAAGGGTGTAGGAACTCAGTAATTATGGTATTCAGAAAACTCATTTTAAAAGTTTTCCCATATAAGGGCGAATTCCAACAAAAAGCAATAATGGTATTTTCAATGGATGTCTCACTTAGAGAATTTTTGTCATCTGTACTTTACGACCTGATCCTTCCCCTTGGTCAGAAACAGCAGTTCCAGTCGAAGTAGTTTTATTAATAGCAGTACGCACCTTTTCTGGATACATGCATACTTATAAAAAATGTCTTTACGGAACACACTGTACTTCATAGTTTATTACTACATTGTAGTCAATACGCCAAAGAACGACTGGTCTTGCATAAGACCTTTTAGCATCGTTAAATCACCAACTTTGGATATTATAAGTATCGAATTTTGTAGTCGTAATTACCCCAAAAGTATTAAAAATCTGTTGAACATTATCTCTATCTATTTTTGAGAAACATTGACAGCTACATTGTTTCACCAATTTGTCGAGTTGATACCACTGCAATTCGTGTGTTCAGATACGTATTCTTAGACAGAGTTCCCTTTCTTTTTACCTCCAGCTTCTTCCAAGTCTTCTCCTTCTCTCATTCGCTTTCTGAGTATCCAGGAATGCATCATTATCATCAATACCCATCAATTTTCACGTAAGATCGCGATAACGCAAAAAGAAAACAAAAGCACGGCCAAGCGTCTTAAGCAAACAAAAGGAATGTATCATGCGGAGGCAGCGGTGTTGGAGGCTCGCCTTTCATCACTGCCCTCTTAAGAGCAGTTTATCCACCGTTTGAGTATCATTCTCTGTGCATTTTGAGAAGGAAAGGAAGGGCAACTCAGACAAAAGTACTACCCTATAGATTCTGAAGGGTCTAGATTCTGGCTGTGCGAAAGAAAAAAAATTGACTCAAGTTACCTAAAGTGTATGAATTTTGTAGGTCGTAATTACCTACAAAAAAGCATTAAAATCTCTTGAACATAATCTTTGGCTATTTTTTGAGAGAACACATGACAGCCGTGATTGCTCAACCGATTTGACGAGCTGTACCACTGCACTTTGTTGTTCTAGATAATCGTTCTCGATCTGTTCTACTCACTCCCAAGTTCTTCTCCTTCTTTCATTCGTTTCCTGGATACCCAGAAATGTCATCATTATCATCAATACCCATCACTTCACACAAGTAAGATCGCGATAACGCATAAAGAAACAAAGCACAGAGGCCAAGCGTCTTAAGCAAACTAAATAAAGGAATGTATCATCCATTGGAGGAAGGGGTGTTGGTTCGCCTTTCGCATGCCCCATATTAGGCAGTTTTTGCATAAACTGGTATCATTTCCGTGCATTTTGAGGGAAAAAAGGAAGGAGAACTCAACACGTACAAAGCTCTACTTAGGAAAATTATCGTCAGAAGGTCTAAGATTCGCTTGGCGAAAGAAAAAAAATTGACTCAGAAGTTTATATAAGTGTCGAATTTTGTGGTGGTCGTACTCACCCCAAAAGCATTAAAAATCTGTTGGAACATAATCTTTGGCCTATTTTATAAAACATTGACAGCTGTACGTGGTTCACCGATTTGACGAGCTGGAGCTGCAATTTTGTGTCTATTATCGTAATTTCACAAGTCTTCTCCTTCTTCATTCGTTTCCTGGATACTCCAGAAAATGCATCATTATCATCAATACCCATCACTTCACACAGTAAGATCGCGATAACGCAAAGAAAACAAAGCACGGGCCAAGCGTCTTAAGCAAACTAAATAAAGGAATGTATCATCCATGGAGGAGCGGGGTGTTGAGTTCGCCTTTCGCATCCGCCCTCTTAAGGCAGTTTCCAGCCGGCTTGGTATCATTCTCTGTGCATTTTGAGAGGAAAGGAAGGGCGAACTCAACACGAAAAGTATACCTATAGATTCTCTGAAGGGTCTAGATTCGGCTGGCGAAAGAAAAAAAATTGACTCGAAGTTTATAAAAGTACGAATTTTGTAGGTCGTAATTACCCAAAAAGCATTAAAAATCTGTTGAACATAATCTTGGGCTATTTTTGAGAAACATTGACAGCTGCATGGCTCACCGATTTGACGAGCTGGTACCGCTGCAATTTTTGTGTCTAGATACGTATTCTTCTGCCAAGTCTTCTCCTTCTTCATTCGTTTCCTGGATACTCCAGAAAATGCATCATTATCATCAATACCCATCACTTCACACAGTAAGATCGCGATAACGCAAAGAAAACAAAGCACGGGCCAAGCGTCTTAAGCAAACTAAATAAAGGAATGTATCATCCATGGAGGAGCGGGGTGTTGAGTTCGTCTTCGTGATCCGCCCCTCTTAAGGCAGTTTCCAAAATGGCTTGTATCATTCTCTGTGCATTTTGAGAGGAAAGGAAGGGCGAACTCAACACGAAAAATATACCTGTAGGAAAAATATACCTGTCCGAAGGGTCTAGATTCGGTTGGCGAAAGAAAAAAAATTGACCGGATGTTGAGTTCACATTTCATATTCGCAACGCCTCTTATCTTCTACTACCTAAAAGTTTTGTTTACACGTAAAAAGTCGCTTTTAAAGAAGCGATGGATAGGAGGCTACGTTTTAATTTTTTCAAAGAGATTTATTCAGTTATTCTAAGACGATGTGAAAGCCATGGTTTTCCGGAATTTAAAGTCACGATAGGTAATAACGTTAGTAAGAAAAGAAAAATTCGCCAAGTCTTTCTTCGAGTGGAAAATTTGTTTGAAATATATCTTTACACTTTAAAAAATAATTGAAAAAAAACAGACAATGATATACACTTACTATTTTTCATGTTATATAAAGAAAATATAATTTTTTTTGCAATGTTTTATTCCACGATTTCAATGTGTGCACCATTAGCCGCGCACAACACATCGAGTCTATACGAGATTTCTAACCACGTTCTATGAAGCATTGCGGAATCAACAGCCTGGAAGGCGGCTGTAACCCGACTTTTCAGTTCATGAAAAGTCAGTTCAGGGTCACGAACTGGAGATTGGTAAACAATGTTTTTCGCGTATCCGGATAAAAAGAATTTCAAAAGTGTTATGTCTGGAGATCTAGGTAGCCACGGTATTGGATCTCCTTTCCATTCCAACGCCTGGGGAATTTTTCATCTAAACCTTTCGCAGTTCCAAAATCCAGTGTGGCGTGCCCTCCTGCTGGGAAATGATATTGGGTTCCTCGACCTCTATTTGAGGAAATGCGAAAAGATCTTATCCTTGAAAGCAGTCTACAAAAAAAATCTACAAAAAAAATTCTCATTCATTGAGGCATAGATGTAAATATTTTCTTTTAATATGTCTAAATAGTTCCATTCCCTAAAAATTCCTGTTTTTACTCCTTCTATTTTGTTTCTCCGAATATAGATGGCGCCAAGGTACTAGTGTTACTTTAAAAAATTCACTGATTCCTTTTTTTAAAAGAAAGTTATCGTGGGATTATGATAGCGTGAGGAAATTTTTTTCTCTTTTTTTTTTATCTATTCTTGGCATAGGGTAAGTTTCTTTTTGTGATGACTACTTTTAAAATCCAGATGGCTAATATTTTTAAATCAATCTTATTAGAGTTTTTATGTTTATGTTTGGTTTTCCTCTTTCTTTTAAAATAATGCTTTTTGATGTACAGATCTCCTTTGTCTTTTGTGGTGAAATTTCGGGATAAGAGAAGCAATATTTGGTGTAATGCAAGCTTCTTAAAGAAAAATTTCCCAATTATTATTTTGAATCCATTTCGGATATAAAGTCCTTAGCCCTTGAAAAAATGGACTAGAATGGATTCCTTGTTGTTGTTTCTTTCGATTCCCTTATCTTAGTTTATCTTTGTTTTTCGGCTTTCTTTGAATGATATTTATTTCAAGTATAACAAGGTAATTTTCAGAACGGACAGCTATTTCGGGAAATAAAAAGGCCCTATAATTTGATCCTGCAGTAAACCACTCCACACGTTTACTTTAGGGCTGTCTCTTGCTCGCTCCAGTACGGCATGAGGATTTTCTAATCCTCATATTCGAGTATTGTGTTGGTTTACAAAACCTGATACGTGAAAAGTTGCTTCATCTGAAAACACTACACGTTGTGGAAAATTTTCACCATCCTCCATTTTTTGTAACATTTTTTCTGCCAATGTTCGACGTCGAAGCTTACCATCAGGCTTTAACTCATGCAACAATTGAAGTTTATACGCAAAATGCCGCGTTTTTTTATGCACTACATCATACACAATTGATCTCGGTATTTGGAAATGCTGGGCCGCACTGAGAATCGATTTACGAGGACTACGACGAAAAGCTTCTTGAATTCTTTTAACGTCATCGAAGCTTCTGCTAGGGCTTCCAGATTTTGGTTTTGGCAATAAGCTACATGACGTCCATAAATATTTCATTCCATTCATAAATTGTGGCTCTTGAAGGTGGACTTCGATTGCAGGCAGTCCGAAATTTACGCTGTAAATTTTTTGTAGATTTAAATTCGATAAACCACGCTACAACTTGCGCTTGTTCTTGCGGTGAAGCCATTTTGAATCGAGAATGTTGCAAAACATTGACGTAGCGCTATCTAGTTTACACTTCATCACAAAATCTTTGATATTTTCTTTATGGAACATAAAAACCAAAGTAAGTGCATATCATTGTTTGTTTGTTTTTAATTATTTTTTAAACGTGTAAAGATACATTTTGGACACTCCGTATAAATCCATGGTTAAAACGCATTTCCTCGAATATTGCAAAGGTGAGATCTTTAATTTTAAAAGAAAATTCTCCAATTCAAAGGATTGTTGAAAAATCATTAAAATGCTCAGTATCATTTGTAAAGAAAATTTTTAACATTGATTTGAATCTCAAAAGGGTAAAGAAAAGAGCATTTTTCAGCGTTTTTCTCAAAGGAAAGAAGCTGAAATCAAAACATGATGCAGATTATATTTTTTACGAAAAGCATTCATTTTACATTTACTTTTTATAAAGAGCATTTATTATTTTCTGAATACCATAAAAATTGTCTAAATAATGTCTGAATAATCTCTGAAGACTTGAATGTTTTTCGAAATTATTTATTACAGAAATAAAAAGATTGACGTTCGAACCTTCATTACATTTTATCATTAAAGTGGTAAACCAGTTGGAAATGTTGGTGAACTAATGATACTATAACTTTTACAGTTTAAAGTGTCATTAAAAGTTTCAAATAGAAAAAAAACTTCAACTAAATCAAGAGAAGAAGATAGCGTCGAGCAAATTTTGACCGACGAAATCAAAGATCCATTATTGAAAAAATTACAGAATTTTGACCTTTTGTTTTGTAAAGCTATCGAGAGTTTTCTGAGATAATTTAGTGGAAGGGTTTTAACTGATAATTTTCTAAAAAAATATTTACAATGTATTTGATCTAGTTCGTGGAGTTTTATTAAGAAATGGATGGATTATTACCATTTTGAGAAATATGAACTTTTTTTAATAGAAATAACAAAATTTTATAAATATGCAAGGTCTTCGAACACTTTTGTACTCCATATGTATATCAGAGATTAAACAAAATGAGATACTTTATGATAAATAAGTCTTTGCTATATGCCTATTTCACTTAATAAATGAGTTTTGCAAGTATTTCACTCTAGTTTATTTCGCTACATTTCTATACAGAGGATTTCCCCCAAAATGCAAGAATAAATCTTTATTGAAGAATATAATTATCTTTTGCTGCTGTGAAGTTTGTTTTGAAGGTCTTACTTCAATTCTTACTTCAAAAATAAACTTGTCATTTTTTAAAAATTTTAAATGAAAATCAGTTTTTTTCAAAGATCTGATATAATAAGCCTAAAATACTTTGCAATTTTTGGCCAGTTCTTTATTTAGAAAAACAAGAATAGGATATTATTTATAGCTTCTGTATAAAATTTATTATATTGAACCGTTTTTCAAAAATAATATTTCAAACAATACTCATAGGCTTTTAAATGAAAAATTAGTTACAATGCAATAAATCATAAGAAAAGATTGTTCATTTCAAAAATCTAAGAATTTTTCCCACTAAATTTGGTCTTTCTCCTAGCATTCTCTGCGAAATAAATTGCAAGAATCTTATATCCTCTTATATATATAATCGCATAAGTATTGTCAAGGGATTAAAATGTCTCAATATTTTTATCATGGAAATTTATTGAAGTATAACATTTTTTAGGTTAAGCATCTTTAGCTTAAAGCGCTTTCCTTTAAAAGTGACATTAAACAAAGCTCGCTGGAAATATAATTTTGCGTTTGAATTTAAAGTAGGAAGCTAGTTTTATTCAAGTAGTTTCATCCGACTCTTCTATGAATAATATTTTTCCTATTAATTGAAGTTTCTTGAAATAAAATTCGAAATACACTTGAACTTTTTCAGTTTTTTAACTCTCATTAGCAATGGAGGTTTAATTCGAATGAAAGTATCGGCACGTACGAAATTACTACAAAAGATGAAAATATATTAACAAAATAACGATATTTATCCCTAAAAACACATCTATGAGCCAAAGAGGATTATTTAAGACTAGAAATCCAAAAACCTCGCTGAATAGCTTTTCAGAATAATCGCTTTTGTGATCAGAAAATGTAAGTATGTGAAGAAATAAGCTTAACGGCAATCCTACTAAGTGCAAAGAATCTGAACACAGTTAATAATCAGTGTTCAGAATTGACTCAAGTTCTTTAATTCAACCAATGAGTATTCGCCTGCACTTTTAAAAAGATGGAATCCCTTTTAAAAAATGCTTAGTTCTCCGATAATAAGTACAGCAAACAGGATTTCCTTGTAAAGTGCTTCCTGCTGACGGAAGCAGTGATCTGATCTCTTGAATTTTCCCTTTCGATAGGGAAAATGCAAGAAAAGTCTCTTAAAAGGGACAAAGTAAGGATCTAAACATATCAACGAAAACTTTGGCACGGATTTCTTCCAATTAGTAAGAGGAGCATATTTAATATTTCAGCTTTTCGAATGTTTAGATGTAAATTGATGGAAAACATGGGTTCTTTTTCGTAGGATTTTTTTCCAATAAGAGGAAATAATTCGAATTTAAACATTTTAAAAGGAAACTGTTAATTTAGTTTCCTGCAATCTGTCTTTAAATATATTCAAAGTTTCAGAAATAATTTAGTTGGATGTGTTTTGCTACTCAGATCGATATGGAGATTTTCATAAGATGCATTTGCTCTTCCGTTAATTAAAGAAAACTTACAAATTAAAAAAAACGATAGTTTTAGACGATTTCTCTTGATTACGTGCTTTATTGGAATGTTCAATAAAAAATATAGACGTTCTCATAATATTATAAATTCAGTGCTTTAATTTCCAAATATTAGAGTTGGAGTTTATGAATAATAAGACATGGGTTAATATTTTATCTCATTAAATTTTCTTTTAAGTTAGAACCAAAGAAAAAACAACGGGTGGCTGTCTTTTCCAAACAGCCTCTTATGTTAAAGACGTAGGACTACTTTACTCGCGTGACTGTTTTGTTCCTCGAAGATACCCGCGATACTCTTGTTTCCAGAAGTTATTGGTGATTCTCTTTTGTTTCTAGAAGTTACTCTCAATTATCTTCTGTTTCTCGAAGTTACTCTCAATTCTCTTATGTTTCTCTGAAATACTAATGTATAGGAAATTAGCGGCAATAAATTAGGCAATGATTTCAATAAAACAAAGTTCTTCTCCACACACTCGTTGATGCATGCTGGATCCTCTATTTCTTTTCGAGTAACATTTTCAATATTGCGGACACAACGGAACGAGCTCCTTATACCATTGACAATTCTCATACGCAATATTTTCATAATTATATAGAGTATGTGTTGTGGAATAACTCCTCTGCGTATTTCACTCGAGGTCCAACTTTGCGACTTAGTAGTCGCTGAACTGCAATTCCGATTTTCAATTCTTTTTGTAACTTCTGTTGTTACCCCCCTTTGTCTCTAAAATACGACATTAGCTATGCTTTTAACATATGTAGTTACCGAGATATAGAGGATCTCCCATACAACGTTTTTTGTGGCGTTCTGGCGTGTGAATCAAATTCCTTCCTAAGACCCCAATGGGAGGAACGTAGTCCTACGTTAAAATTTATAATCTGTGAACATCTCAAATTCAAGCAGTTTATCATTACACTGTATGTGACCTTTACACATAATTTGTAGGTATTCTATAAAATGTTGGGCAAACTCCGTCTAAGGGAATTCTGTCTGTCCTTCCGCGTTCATGTGAACTCCCATAACTCAAAAACTTAAATAGCTAGAAGGATAAAATTTGGTACACAGTTTTTTTTTTATCAGAAATGTAGGTCCGTATAACATTTTGGACCAAATCTGTCAAATTTTTACAGTCTGTCCGTCTGTAAAATCGCAAACTTTTGAAAGCCATAACTTCTTAAAAATTTATAGATAAATGAAATTTCGTATGTATTCTTGAAACCCTAATTGTAGATTTGTCTCCAATTTTAGTTTAAATCGGTTCAAAAAAAGCGTTTTGATCGCAAATTTGGTCTTCTTTATCTTAATCACTTTCTAATTCTACTTCCGGGTTGGACGACCTTCGGAAATCGTGGTATGACGTTTCGCTTATTTTCTTTCACCACTGCTTTAGGGACGCTTGCTCGTTTTGCTGCCTTTCAGCTTATTTTTTCTCTACATGTGTTCGGGGTATGCCAGAAGGATTAGGAGAGACTACTCCCGCTGGTTTCTCAGAAATGAAGAGCTGGGACTTGGATCACTTAGCTTTGTGTACTTGAAATGCAATAAGATATTTTATATCATACGACCTGATGTCGCACCATTTCTTTCGTTCTGGTCTAGTAAATAATAAACAACTTAGTATACACAGGCATTGACAAATTTCCGGCGAATTACCCTAGATTTATGAGCAAAAATATGTGTTTTTATGTGAAATGCATGTTTCACCCGTTTTGTACTAAAACGACCGTGGTGGTGTAGAAATATTATAATTTCTGCGAATAATTATTCAGGCGCATAATTTAATTTGTATGCACCAGGTATCAAGAACAATCAGAATTCTACTATTATTTCAAATGAATCAAATCAAATTTAAGATCTTTTTCCTCAGTAATGAATAACTGGGACTTGGATCACTTAGCTTTGTGTACTTGAAATGTAATAAGATATTTTATATCATACGACCTGATGTCGCACCATTTCTTTCGTCCTGTTCTAGTAAATAATAAATAACTTAGTATACACAGGCAGTGATCAATTTCCGGCGAATTACCCTAGATTTATGAGCAAAAAAGTGCTTATAAATAATTATTGTTTTGTCTTGCGGAGAATAATGATACGGGCAGAAGAAAATATGTTAAAATCATTAATTATTCTAGAGGTCCCCATAAGCTCCGAAACTACAACCGTTTTACTAATACGCAGTCTAATACGACTATTGTGGTGTAAAAGATTTTAACTTTATATTTAAATAAAGAAAACTTTGTACATACACGTTTGTGATATTTCTTCAATTAGCAAATTAACCAGTATTTTCCTGCTTCTTTTATAAGGGTAGTGACCAATAAACATGGATAAATAAAACTAGTTAACTCCTGTTCAATTAGTGCTTCGTGGATACTCAAACATATATGTTTTCCATTCAATATTTCATCAAATTATTCACTCAAAATTTATGATACATTGCTCTATTACACAAAAATCAGCTAAAAGTTTTTTTCATGTTCGATATTTAATAAAATATCCTTGCTTTTGGAAGGTATTACAGCGTACTCAAAATAACTTCAATAGAAAATTTAATCTTGCTTTGTTTTTTAATCCGTAAAATATCTGCTCTCGTACGAAGACTATCAAATAAGATATTCTTTTTCATATTATTTCTTTCTCACGTATAATGAGGTTCAGAAATTCTATTAAATCTCGTATTAGTCATGTTTCTTGCTATACATTTACTTAAAATATATAAATTTACTTTTAAAGTAACACAAATCATGACTAAACATTATTCATAACACTATCAGGGTAAGATTTATTTAAAATTGGTTTTGGATCTATAATTTAAGATGCATAAAATCCACACAAAAACTGTGTTCATCTTATCGAAGTAGTTGTCAAGGGCGTGCAAGACAGCAGTTTAAATTAGAGCAAAGGAAAAAAAAATGTACAAATGCATGATGATATTTCAGCCAAAATAAGGAAATGCATACGATGAATACAGAAATAAAAAAGAGCATTAAAAGTGACAAATATATTTAACTCTGCAATGGAAAGCTTCGCTGTTCCAACCCTTCAATGGAAGAATCATAAGAGTCAGTTCAACCCGTAATCGAATAATAAGCCATTTTTTGAATGTTAGTGTATTTTAAGAGCACAGAATCAGATAAGAATAATTTTTCATTAATAAACATTTCCAATCAGTTTTATACAGTTTTACATTTTTTTTAAAAAAATTACATCGATAAGCTACAATATTGAAAGAAGTACTTGTGAAACACTTGCCAAGTGTATTATTTTTCAGTTTTTTATTGTTTTAACAAATTAGAGAACAAAATCTTTTGTTGATTATTGACTGGAGTAAGGAATATTTATCTATGGAGAAAAACGAAGGCGATCTTAAAGAAAAGTGTAGGTGTATTATTGACGTGGCTGACCGCGAAGGGTCCCGGCGTAACTTTCTGTTCGTGCTGTTGGCCGCGAAGAGCCTCAAGCTCATTCTGATTGTGCTTTGTGAAACTGACCGCATCATTTGTCCTAATCGTGACGCTGCTGACCGCGAAGGGTCTCAACGCTTATTCTGATTGTGCTCTGTGAAGCTGGCCGGCATCATTTGTCCTAATCGTGACGCTGCTGACCACGAAGGGTCGAAACAATTATTTTCTACGTGCTGTTCCATCCGGTTATTTTAGTGTTTGTCCTGAATATTATGTAAATAAACTGCTGTTTGTTATAAACTCTGGTACTCCATTTTCGAAAAGAACCAACAACACATTAAAAAGAGCATTGTTTGACACTTATATGGAATCATTTTGCCTCCTCAAATTTGTAAAATTGCCTGTTGAATTGGAGACTGCTCTACATCACTAGTCCTGAGCAGGCTGAAAGTTTGTTGATATTGAAACTCATTAACTATCAACCGCTCCATCACATTTAAAGATTTATTAAGACAAGACATTTGTACTTTTGCAAGTTAATTAGAGATCATTTACGTTAAAGTTGCGTTGAAAGTGAAATCTTAATAATTTAGGTTTGCTGCATGTGTGCCAACACTATGAAGGGTGAAGAAATGTACTAGTACTGCATCTGTACCATCTGTATCCAAAAGAAAAGAATTAAAGTTTCTGTTTAATACCTTTAATAGCTTAAGGACTTAACCGGAGTTAACTTGTAATAAATACCGCAGGTTAAAAAATAAGTCAGTTCTCTAGCTGTTAAAAAAATATGTTTTATTGCCGGTGACTTTATTATTCATCTAATTAACAGTAAAGATTCTAGAAATATTAATCGTTTAGAGAATAAGAACCAAATGTCTGTAATTGCATAAAATTGATTAATTCATGTTCAGTTCCTAATATAATGTCTTAGGTCTGCAGCATGTATACTATGTCTAGACAGAGTTAAACAATTTCCTGCTTCGACAAATGTACCACGCGTATAGAAAAAGTTAAAGAATGGAAAGTTCCCATTTGGTTAAAGAAAATTTTTACACAATTGTAATAAATTTTCAGAACAACAGTATTATTTGATTTACTAAACTAACTGCAATATTTCTGGTAACATTATAAGTTCAGAAACTAAGAAACAAATTTCTATAATTGCATAAAATTAATTAATTCGTGTTCAATTTATAATCTAATTACTTAATTTTCTGGCATATGTACCAGCTGGAGGCAGATTTTAAAAAAGTCCCTGTACCGCAGCTGTAGTATCCCTATGGAAAAGATTAAAAGAAGGGAAGTTTCCATTTAATTAAAGAAACTTTCTACAGAATTGTAAATATTTTATGGACAAAATAATTATTTTATTTATCTAACTAACATCAAAATTTCTTGTAACATTACTAGTTCAGCAACTAAGAAACATTTCTATAACTGCATAAAACTAATTAATTCGTGTTCAGCTACTGGTGAAGCACATTCCGTGGACACTCGAGCGTGTGGCCCTTCCGCCTAAACTTTCTTCGGAATATTAACAGCATATTTTCAGCAACTAAGAAACAAATTTCTATAATTGCATAAAATTAATTAATTCGTGTTCAATTTATAATCTAATTACTTAGATTTGTGGCATATGTACCAGCTGAAGGCAGAGTTTGAAAAATTCCTTGTACCGCAGCTGTAGTATCCCTATGTAAAACAATAAAAGAAGGTAAGTTTCCATTTAATTAAAGAAACTTTGTACACAATTGTAAATATTTTATGGTCGAAATTATTATTATTTTATTTATCTAACTAACATCAACATTTCTAGTAACATTATTAGTTCAGCAACTAAGAAACATTTCTATAATTGCATAAAATTAATTAATTCGTGTTCAATTTATAATGTAATTACTTAGTTTTGCTGTATATGTACCAGCTGAAGGCAGAGATTAAACAATTCCTAGTATCTTAGCTGTACTTCCTGTATGGAAAAGATTAAAAGAAGGGAAGCTACCATTTAATTAAAGAAACTTTTTGCAGAATTGTAAATATTTTATGGACAAAATTATTATTATTTTAGTTATCTAACTAACAGCAACATTTATAGTAACAATATTAGTTCAGCAACTAAGAAACATTTCTATAACTGCATAAATCTAATTAATTCATTTCCATCTACTGACGAAGCACATTCCGTGGATACTCGAGCGTATGGCCCTTCCGCCCAAACTTTCTTTGCAATATTTACAGAAACTAAGAAACAGATTTCTATAATTGCATAAAATTAATTAATTAATGTCCAGTCTTTAATCCAATTACTTAGTTTTGTGGCATATGTACCAGCTGAAGGCAGAGTTTGAAAAATTCCTAGTACCGCAGCTGTAGTATCCCTATGGAAAAGATTAAAAGAAGGGAAGTTGCCATTTAATTAAAGAAACTTTCTGCACAATTGTAAATATTTTATGGACAAAATTATTATTATTTTATTTATCTAACTAACATCAACATTTCTAATAACATTATTAGTTCAGCAACTAAGAAACATTTCTATAACTAATTAATTCGTGTTCAGCTACTGACGAAGCACATTCCGTGGGCACTCGAGCGTGTGGCCCTTCCGCCCAAACTTTCTTTGCAATATTTACCAAGAATTCGTGGCGGCTTCTGACATCTGAACCCTTTAAGAACTTTTCTCTTGTGTAAACTTTGTTTTCAGAATGCCGTAAGACAGCATTTTTCTTATCTCGTGTTTTGTTCTAGTCTTTAATCTCTATTCCTGCTGACGCGGTCTGTTTTCATCGGAAAAGATGCCGAGGATCCCCTCCTTGAGAAGTGCCTCCAATTTCCAGAGCTTCGCTGCCGTCAGCAGATATTTATGATTTGGAAATTCCCGATGAAGAAAAGTTATTTTCATGCGCAATTGTTTGGGGAAACAGAACCGAAGTTGTTTTCGAATTGGCTCTCATCACAGCTGAAGGTTAAAGAAGAACTAAACATTATATTTATATTCAAATTAATTGGGACATTCTCATTGAATCGAAGGAACTCCGAAAGTTTAATTTCCCTCACATTGCCGAAAATGTGCATATACTTTGGTTAATGTTACATTTTTAATGAATTAAAAATATTGATCAAGCTTCGAAACAATTTCTTTATATAATATAAATAAATTAGAAAATCACCCGTCATGGTATGACGAGTACGAATTGCGTCTTCATTCGACAGATTTCCCGTCAAATTTGACGTGTTTAAATAGATATATATGCAAGAAAAATGTTTAACACTGATTGAAAACAAATAAAATAAACATACGTTTTACTTTAGTATTCATTGCATTGCTGAAATATTTTATCGCACATGCTTCAAATTAATATTTTTATAAAGTGTGGCAACAGATATTTGATTTCAGGTTTGTTTGTTTTTATTGTGTGTGAGGTATACTGAAATGATTTTCGTCCTTTCTTCAAGCATTTAATCTCATACTTTCCTGTCATTTTAAAATTACGAAGCATGAAAACGGTTTCAAATTCTTGTATATTGCATTAGAGGTAATTTTTTATTAAAATTCTGGTTAGGCTTATGAGTACAGTACTGCCGCCAAACTTGAATTTCCTCAAGTGATAATTTATCAAATTTGATATTAGAAACTGGAAATTACAGCCTGAAACTAGGAATTACAAAAAGGCAATAGTGTTCGGGAAAACTAACCAATTTTAAAATTTTATTGTCTACCTCCTACACTCCCGGATCTTTTAGATCTCTATGAATTTTTTGCCTCCTCACTTTTTGTACCCACTGGTTCACACGGGCCTCCAGCATGTTCGGCTTTCGCGACCATATTCAGTGTTAATCATTCTACCAATGAGTGATAGATGAATTGAGTAAAAGTTATTTGAAACTCAGTTTGTAAGTTTCGTTAGCTGCGATGCATCATACATAATTGTATCGCTCTGGCATCTTACAATTTAAGTCTTTAAATATTATACTATCTGACAAATACAATTTTGAAATTCCCGATGAAGAAAAGTTATTTTCATACGCTATTGTTTGTGTATACAGAACCAAAGTTATCTGTGGATTCTTCATCGCAGCAGAAAATTGTGATTTTCTGAGATGAATCAATGATTTATTCGTTGATAGATGCAGGGTGTTCCCAAAAATGTACAATCGCGGGAAAAAAAGATCCACCCCGCATTATTTTGCCATCGTTCATCGCGTATTATAACAAAAGGCACCAAATTTCAGGAAATAATGTCTAGTAAAAGGTTTCATGCTTAAAATTTCCAAAAGGGGTCATATACGTATTTATAATAGCACTAACTTCATAGTTTCCAATGGAAACACACATTTTTCTTAAAACATTTCGAAACTTCATAAATATTTATGCTGAATAGAAAGTTTCATCATCCCAGCATTTTTGGTTTCTTAATTATAAGCAAATGAAATTTTGAGTTTCTAATGTTGAAGTAAAATTTTGGATTCCGATTGATATCTTGAGAAATAATATAACTATTGACTTAGATTTTTTTTATGTAGTAGTATGATTTATTATGCACATTTTACTCTCTTACTTTTTATTTTAAAACAATTTTGAATACTTGAAATATTTTATTAAAATTGATGTTAAAAATTTTTGAATAGCAACACTTATAAATTTAACAGTATTTGAAGCAGATGGTCATTTGATAAGCCCATGCAAAATTTAAGTAAATTCGTACGAGAAATTTTGAAGTTACATTAAATTTTCGTTGAGAAACGTTGCACTTAAGGGGACGTTATATATTTCGAAAATGTTTTCATTATTAAATATAAATATTACAGCACTTTATTTTTTAAAATTTAAATATATAAACATTTAACTATTTATATATATAAATTAAAATTTTATAAATTAAAATGGTGCAATATTACACTATTTATTTTTTTGCGCATCAAGTTTCACCGATCGTAAAATGTAGATCATTACTTTGAAAATAAGATTTAAAGTAACGAAATAAGAAGAGCGAAATAATTTAAAATACAACTACCGACATTCAAACGCAAGCAGAGAACTTCTCTATCTAAATGTGGAGACGACCCCTTTTCTATTTAGAACACAAAATGTCGAATATCTTCCGATATACTCATGGCATATTAACCAAAATTTATTACTTGGGGGATTTCTTTATGAGAAATTTATTTATGACATTAAAAATGGGTGTTGCTAATGAACATTTTGAAGTTAGTGCAATTTTAAATACTTAGATGTCCCCTTACGAAATTTTTAAATATAGAATATTTAGCATACCTTATTTCCTGAAGATCTGTAACTTTTTTTAATGCCCAATATTAATAATTTAAATATTTAGATGTCCCCTTACGAAATTTTTAACTATAGAATATTTAGCATACGTTATTTCCTAAAGATCTGTAACTTTTTTTAATGCCCAATATTAATAATTTAAATATTTAGATGTCCCCTTACGAAATTTTTAACTATAGAATATTTAGAATACGTTATTTCCTGGAGATCTGTAACTTTTTTTAATGCCCAATATTAATAATTTTAATATTTAGATGTCCCCTTACGAAATTTTTAACTATAGAATATTTAGCATACGTTATTTCCTAAAGATCTGTAACTTTTTTTAATGCCCAATATTAATAATTTAAATATTTAGATGTCCCCTTACGAAATTTTTAACTATAGAATATTTAGCATACGTTATTACCTGAAGATCTGTAACTTTTTTTTAATGCCCAATATTAATAATTTAAATATTTAGATGTCCCCTTACGAAATTTTTATCTATAGAATATTTAGCATACGTTATTTCGTGAAGATCTGTAACTTTTTTTAATGCCCAATGAACGATCACAAAATAATGCTTCGAGTGGATGCTTTTTTTTCCGCTACTGTACACAAGCTTTGAATAAATATTATATAAAGACCAAAATCAAACGTCAAAGCTCCATAGTATATAGCTTCGCACGTAAAATAAAAATGCATAATTTTCTCAGTTATCGGAAATGCTAATTGTCCGGACACTGGTGATGAAACTTATCAATAGAATTATGTACTTTACTTTACACTACGACACGCCCCTGACTCCAGAGATAAAAATCCCCGGTTTGCAGTTTGGATGAGTGTGCGTAGAAACTTAATTGAGCAAAGAAAAAAAAAGTTTATATACAGTGTTTTAACATTGACGAAAAACTTGTGAAAATTATAAAAACAATCAAAAATGTGTGTTTACATATGAAAAGAAAGCCTCGCGAAGCAAAAACCATTTTAAGACAAGTCACAAAAGTTCGTTGCATCTATATACTACATTGTGCATTTCAATTGTTATTTTGTGATGCTCTCAATCAGTGGAAACTTACTGCTTGATTGGTTAGGAGCTGTAAACAGCATATTTCATATATTCCCGGAAAAGGTAATTCGTTTGTATGAGATCTGGTAAATTTGGGGACAATTCTATTATACCACTTTACTTTTACTGTCCTTTCACAAGAATCTCAACACGATAGGCATTCAATGAAATGGTAGGTTAAATTAATCCATTAATTCTAAAGTTAATCAATCTATTAATTTATTTAAATGTGCATGATATTTTTTGGAACGTCCTGCATATACGCAAGCCGGAAAAGTTACAATTTAAACCGTCTGATGGTAGAATTTTGTTCTGCCCTTATTTCTGTCGATAAGGGAACGTCCCAAACGTCTCTTTAAGCAAAAGACTGCGATCGTCCTAAACTTCCGAATATCACTGTGAATGTCCACCCCCTTTCGTTAAGTGTTTCACATCTGCAGCGCTCGCTTTCTTCCTTAGAGTGGCTCCCCCAGATAGGTTAGTGGAAAAAAGGGGGGAGTTCTTAGAATTCGGACCGTACCAGCTATCATTGCGGTTTTGAAGGTGGAAGTGAATTTCCTTTATCTTTGAAAGAGGAAATTGGGCGTTCTCGTATTTTGAGGACCCCCTGTTCCAATGTTCTTAGGAATCAGAGGGTTAAAAATGTGCTTCAATCTTGTCTGCGTTGAAAGCCAAAAGAACAAAGATGTCTCCGTATTATTAAATTCCATGTATAAGGAAGATATCAATACATTTTTATATCTTCATTGTCAAGCAACCGTATTTTTTAATGAAACATAATTATATTATATTAAAAACAGCCTTCCAAACCCACAAGTTGCTGTATAAATGTGTACAATGTTAAATGGTGTATTTGTTCTACCGGGACATGTTTTTATCATCCGCATTTAAATTTTTTTACAAAATAAGTGATTTTCATTTGGCCATGTTTTCAACTGACAAATGGAAACTTCCTGTATTTTTTTGCAGCCCGCCGGAATAGAATTTCCAAAAATCTGCACACATATTGTAATACAGAGCTATGATAAGTCAATTGTGTCTTATGCTTATTAAGCCAAGGCTTTTGAGTTCTTCTTTTTAAATATATTCGCAGTAATATATCTGTTAACCCTCCGACTGCATAATTATTTTAAATCACTATCTAGATACAACGTTTGAATACGTTTAAAATACCGTTGAACCAAATGTGGCCTAGTGGTAAGGTCTCGATCTCGGGGCCGGAGGGTCGCAGGTTCGAAAACCGATTCCACTGAAGATCCGCCGTGTATGGGGCCTGTTGCACGCTAAATCATACGTAGTGGCCAAACGTCCTCCCGTTGGTGTGGCGCGGAAGTTTGGAGAGGGGGGTGCCAGCTCAGGTGTCGTCCTCGTCATCTGACCGCGGTTCAAAATTGCGAGGTCCGTCCCTAAATAGCCCTCGTGTTGCTCCGAAACGGGACGTTAATATAACCTAACCGTTGAACCAAACAAATTGTTATTTATATGCAAAGATTTATTAGTATAATATGATGCAATACTTTGCTTAGTGAACAGGTTAGCTTGCAAAACTCGCAGGATGCAGCAGAAAATATACTTACTTCCTACCTGCGGAAATTGTTAGAGGGTTAATCTATCAAGATGACATATAATATCTTTGCAGTGATCAACTTTTAGTTACAGAACACAACAAAATGTTAATTAACGACTATAAGAAAGGAAAACGCCGTAGCTGAAAATAGCGATGAAATATTTAAAGACAGAAGTTTCTGTCTTGCACACACACGCACCCGCTTTCATTATTAGTAGAGATTTTAAAAAATGCATTCATTGTAAAATTTTCATAGCATGGTGAGAAAAAGGGTTTTCTTTCTCCTACGTTTAACAGAAGAATAAATTATTTCATTCATTTCCAAGTAAAGTACTGAGTACACATTAATAAGCGAAAAGAAAATTTTCTCATATATTACACGAACACATTTTGAATGCATCAGAAATTTTATAAATTATTATCAAAAATCGGTGGAGATAGAATCTTTTATTGTTGTTAATAATGTAGTATAATAAGATT
>BGPR01000064.1:1909335-1922574 GCA_013235015.1 Araneus ventricosus
GATAGAATCTTTTATTGTTGTTAATAATGTAGTATAATAAGATTATTTGGATTAAATTGCAAATAAATTCTCTACTAACATTGTGTAATCTTCTGAAAAAAGTTGTTAAAATTTTAGAAACCTGAAGAATCCAACCGTGTGGAAATTTGAAACAAAATATACTTTATTCATAAATTTATTCTACTGCATAAGGCTCTAAAACCCATGATAAATAATCTTTCCCAACACCCTGTTTGTGTAGATAAAGTGAATGCTGCATTATTTGCTTCTGAAAAGAAGATAATAACTCCCAGAAAATTGCACCGTGGAGTAAATGTGGCATGATTTAGAATAAATTACCTTTTTTTTATTAATATATTTCAGAAACAGGTAATAGACAGGCCTGTAATATAGACACCAAAATAGTAAACATAACCACGCCACAAAAGATATTAAATTAGTCTTGACTAGACTCAGAAACTAAATTTTATAGAGTGCACAAAAAATTACACACACAATTTGAAATACTGTGTTACAAACAATTAATAACACACATCAAAGTTTCAAAACTATAATTAATAAATATAAAGGTTTAGACGTATCAAACATTTACAATTTGATGTTATTATTAATAAATACAACGATATATCTTTTATTAAAATTACTCTACGGCAAGCAATGGTACATTTCATAATTACAACTACTTAGTAATCCTGACATGGTAGATGAACACCATATGAACGTTTCAAGTTTCAACAGTGCAGACAGGCTTGTGAGATATGGGTAAAATGTATTCAGAACACGAAATTTGTAAAATATATCAGCAATTGCAATAGGAATGCTTGATGTTTGAGAATGAAGAGCAGAATGCTACACGTCTACAATACAATAGCGATGCACCGGCTTATCTTGATGGAATGGTTGCAGATGGTTAGGACAAAGATATGTTCATTGAGCTCCCTTCAACCTCCCCGGATCTCACTCACTGAGATTTCTTTTAGTGGAGACATATGCAACATAATGTCTGACGATCAAGACTAGCTCAATTTACAAATCGAGGGCACTCATTGAGCGATAATAGAACCAAATGGCAAAATAGCCATTTGACGTTTGCAATTCATCGGTTGGTTTTGTCAGCCGCGCTTGGACAATAACGGTGATCAAATTCTACGGCTGACAAAATTCTAAATTTATTTAAATTGATTTCAACTATAAAGCCTTGGTTTACGTTATTAATGGCTCACATAATATTTATTCAAAGTATCTATACATTTGTTTGGTGCAACCTATAGCAAATTACTTCTAAAGAAATGCATTAAATTTATTATGAACCTTTCATATGTATCATTGGAATAATTTTTTTAGACAATAAATAAGATTGTCTAAAAGAGCAAAAAAATGATTCCCGAATCGGCATACTTTTCTGGCAAACAGCTAGTTTCTTATTTCAAATCTCAAATTATTTCTCCTAACGTTTTCAGACATAATATCACGCTATACAATTGTCTCTTTTATTTCTTCCTTCTGACTTTTTCTCAAGAACACATGGATTTATATTCACAGTGAATGTGAGCGCGAAATTTTTTAAATTTAGAATTTAAATGCGATGACTAGATTTTTTTAAAAATATTCCTTAAAAAATAACTTCAGAAAATTTTAATAACTATTCACTTAAAGGTTTGAAAGAGCCTTGTGCATGTTCAAAAGAATAACAAATTTATATATTTTTAAAATAAGTATCTAATAAAATTAAGAAATTCGGTTTATCGGACATATAACTTCTAAAGTGAGTAAAACTTAATAGACATGTAATATGTTAAGATTTTTTATGCGCTTCAAAAGTTGTTTTTGCCAAAATATAAATATTGCATAGGGTAACTATATTTTCGCCTAACTGTCAAATGAGATTTAAATATTTCAGTTTTTATTTATATTTGTTGAAATCATGCAAAATTCTCTATCTCAATTTTAAGACTAAGATAATATCACAATAAGGAAAGAATATGCATGAGTTAGCTATTTTGTAAAAGAAGGATTTGTTAATTTTCTGTAATCATGAATGCAAATTTTACAAAAATAAACCAAAGCAGAGATTTAAGCCAACGGATTAAAAAATACACGTTCATTTCAACGTATATTTTAAGTATTCATTCAAGATGAGTGCTTTATATATTCTAGCATTCCAGCTTATATAGCATTAATTGAAATGAAGAGAAAATATCTTCCATTGATAAAATAAAATGCCCGTTAAAGTAGTATATGATATTTATATTGAAACTATTGTATGTGATCAATGATTGTTTGAATTATTGCAGTGTATAAATAGAGTAAAATAATGTGACAAAATTGACGAATGTAAAGGAAGAGATATACATCTCTAGACAACGAGTCATATTGAAATCAAATTTTTAAACATACACGATGTTCCTTTTAATAAACTTTCTTTATAAAATATCATTAATATTCTATGAAACATTACTTTCAATTGGAAAACTTTTCTTAAAATTTTTGAAATAAAAAGTCCCAATTATTAAGATAAAACCATTTGCAAATAAACATTTTGAAATATTTTTAAAACAAAGTTTGAATAATTCACCATTTTTCATTTGAAAATAGTTTATCTGTCAAGAATCGCAATATAACAATTACGAAGAAAATCAATGAAAATCGATACAAATATTGCTATTTTGTGTTTTACCGAAAGAACAAAATGAAAAAGCTAATGCATAATAAAACAAAATTTTGCGTGAAACTTCTTCGTTCTGAAGAATCATGCAAAATTTATATAATTGACGTTTCACCCTGAAACAAACAGTGAAAAAAACTAAACACTAAATTTTTTATTTATTTTGTCTTCTAATATTTTGTTTTGTTTCTGAAAGATCTTTCCCTCCCTTAAGGCATTCTGTTATGAATACTGTACCGAAAACTGGTTAAGAGGAAACAATTTATTTTTGTTTATTGTTCTGAATAATTGAGGTTACATAATCGAATACAAGATAAACTTTAAAAAGAAATTGGAACACCAACAGAAAAAGATCTTATCGGAAGATCTTTTTTCTCTCTTTTTTTAATAATTATCTCACCGAAAATTTAATTTGCAAAGACATTTTCCACAATCGATTCTTTGAAAGAGTTTTCCTTGTTTTCAACACTTCGCAAACAGTGGATATATTATTTTTCTCTTTCCATTTTCTTTCTCGTTTCTTATTTTTCAATCTAAGAAAATCAACTTTTCAAATATCATCAGCATAAAGTGGATGGAATTCAATTTCAAAATTTAATATTCATTTCGCGTTTTACTTATTATTTTTTCCGCCAAAACTCACGTCTTTCAATACCATCTTCCATTTTTTTCCTTCTTTCAGTCTTTATTTCTCTAGCTAAGTTGCCTCGCGGTTATGACTTTTAACTGTCTCGCTTTTTTTTTCTGTAGTTCTTTTCCTCGCGAGATGAGAGAAATGGAAGATAAAAAAAATGGCGAAAGTGAGAAGGAAGACATAAAAAAATATAAATAAGCAGCGTGATTTGTAGCTTACGCAGAAAAATGGGGAAAAAGGGAAAAAAGTGCTTACTTACTTCAAAATATCTTCATATCTTTTCTCGAACTCGAAAACAATTCTCTGAAGTCGTAGAAATGAACGGAAGAAAAGCAGACGAAAAAAACCCAGTCACATAATTACAACCTCCTGTGTGGCATCAAGTTAAAGAGAAGGAAAGAAAAAAAAATAAAGAATAATTCCACAACAATTCAGGCGAGCGAACAAAAGAGATGAAGAAACAACAAACGCCACGAGATCATCGATTCAATTTTTTTTCTCTCGTCAGTTTCTTTAATCGTAATCGTTGAGGTGCTCACCTGATACTACGAAGAACATGCTTTAGCAGCTACTTCTATTGAAGTGAGACTCGTTTATTACGGAACCACTTTTAAGAAGAAGGGGGTCTCAGAGTTAAGGAGGGGGGAGAGAAGTCTCTCATTCATATCGATTTATTTTGCTGAAACATTCCAAACATTCTCGGCCCATTAGCTACGCTTCTCCATTTAAATACAGTTATAAAGCTGCAAGTAAATCGTGATATGCAAATCTTTTGGGGTGGCGTTCTGAGAAAGGGGTGGGAACATTTGTTGAAGAGAAGGGTTCTTCTTCAAGAAAAGGGTGCAAAAGTTCGTCGGGGCAATGTGTTAATGTTCACCTCAGGACTCGGAAGCAGTCAATTGCTCGAAGCAATCTAAAGAAGAGTGTTTGGATATTGCGTACATCTCTGGAGAACTTTTCGTCGTCAAACATATTTTGTATCCTAGATTTGTTTTTGATTGCGTGTTTCCTAGGTTGGTTGGACGAGCGGGATGTATTAGGACTGGAGATACTTTATTTCGAAAAAAAAACTAGTTTCGCTAATGTGTATGCATTAAGTTGTGTAGAATTTTGCTCGCAGTTTGGGATGATTTTTCTCGAAAATAAAAATTTTAGATCAATTTCGAATGGCGAAATTTCAAAAATAGTGAGGAAAAGTATTTTCGGTTGATGATAATGACGATTCGATGGCATGGCGTCAATAATTCGATATATTTTCTAAGAAATGCTATATATTTTTAGAACAAAACCAATATGTTCTGTTTGTTAGTAATAATTTTCTAATCTTTACATACCAGTAGTATATTTTCCCACCGTTCAAAGTTTAGAAGATAGTGTTTCATGTTGAAATTGTAAGAAATAACCAAGCATTTTTTGTGTTTTTATTTTATAATGAATATCAATTCCATTCTGCAAATCTTTTCGAGTCCATATCCAGATAGTAATTTTAGTTTTCAGCAAAGATGCAGCAATCTCTTGCTCTGCAACTCTGCAACAAATTTGACACGGCAAGAGTGCAAGCTTGAAACAAGTTACCGCAATCGAGTTAGTCACCACGCGTCAAACTCAAAAACAAAGTACGAAGACAACCACGATTCGAACCCGGAACATCTCGTTCCCCAAATCTGTCGTCCTAACCATTCGTCCAGCTAGACTCTGAGAGGAGAAGATAGATTGCGCTAACAGATCGTGCATACGATTTATTTTAAACTGTTTTCTTGATTTCATTAATTTTTTAAATTTTGTGTTGAGAATAGGATTTGAAGTCAAAGAGAGAGCGATTTTCGCTAATAATTACGTTTTGCTAGTAGAATAAATTATGAAATTAGGGCTCAAGAGTAAAATGGGACAAAATATAAGTTATTATTTTTCAACAAATGTTGACAGTTCTTTAGGTTTAATTTTGTTTATGAACGTGAAAATTTTAACATTTAGAAAAAGGCGAAATAGTTTTCTTTAAAGTGCGAGTTCTATATTGAGTAAAAAGATGGAGAATTTTTCAAATTTTTTTTAAAGCTAGTTTTTTCACAAATTATCATTGATTTATTGAATTAATAAAAAGGAGATGCTATTAAAAATCGGATGGTTTTTAAAACAGAGACAAAGATTATCTGTAACTGTGTTATCTTTGCAGCAAGCTTGTTTTGCAATCTTTGTATGAAGCTTGTCATAACAACTTCACCGCAAACTTGTTTTGCAATTTGGTTAGTCGATTATGCTTTGCTACTTTGCAGGAAGTTTGCTGCAAAGTTTCCACATCAAGTTTGTCACAACAAGCTAATATCAAGAGAAAGCAAACTTGCTGCAAGTGTACATGCTATCTGGGTAATGTTACTCATAATTGTCTTTTCTCATAGAGTACATTACAGACAAACAATTTGTAAGGGAATAAAATGAAATTTAGATTGTTGAAAGAAAATTAGAGCAGATTTATTGAAACTTTGTTGGCTCAGTGGTAAAGTCTACATAAACATGTAAAAAATAGGTAAGTCATGAGTTTTTCTTACGAAAATCATTCATTTGATTCATCACGTGTGATTCAAACAGTGATTTGGCTGTGTTTGATAGCAATAATTATCGACGCACTATTTTTTTACTAAGAATCATTTTATTTTCTATGATATTTAAAATATTTAGTTTTGCCATCTATTATACGCTTGATAGCGAAGAAATTTCTTTCTTTTGTTAACAAGCCAATGTCAAATGTTAGAAAATCAGAATTAAAACTCGGAGTTTGGCAAAAAAATGAATAACATAGAAATTAAGATATTTTATTAACGGGTATTATTTAAGAAAATATAAGCTTTAATATATTCTTTCGGCTTTTCCATAACATTATTCAAGCCAAACTGAATTACCAAGCAAACTTAATGTCATCACTGAGCAAATGATTTGCTGCATAAGCACATTGGTGTTACTAGCAAAATTTACTTTTCATTTATTTTTATCTTTTAAAGATTTTCTTTAGTATGAGTATAGTTTGTCGCTTAACTAGCAACACCATATAACTCAATTCTCCAAATTTTTCAAGGGAAACGAAAACTGTATTTTTTTAACCTAAAGCGAATATTTTTTTATTTTTTTCATAGCTGGTATGAACATGCTCGTACCAAATCTGAAAAAGGTAAAAAATATTATAGAAGCGGCGAATAAATTTTTTAATAATCTCTTCTGTTTTAATTTTTTGAATTTTTTACAGATAAAAAGATAATATATCTAGTTTTCCAATGCGTCACATAAGTTAAAGAGAAGAGCATTTTATTTTAAGAGGCTTAGTAAAAAATTTTCGAAACCCAATACTTTTGAGAAGAGTTGTCTTCCTTTGAAATTTTTGAATTAATCTAAACATTTACTAAAATAACCGCCTATTTCTTTACATCCCAGAAGTTTATGTTCGCTACAATTCTGCATAACTACCTTGAGAAGACTACCTTATTTAAAAAGTAATAATAATAGGAAACTTCTCTTAACAAGGCTCCTTACAGATATTGCGTTAAACTCAAATTGCGGTAACTCTACTATCTCTAACAGAATCACTTAAATTATGTTCTCTAATACCAATGCTAGCCATCCGATGAAAGGCACTGGCTACTTCGCGTCACCACTTAATTGAAACTGATTTATAAAACCAACTTAATGTCTTCACGCACAAATGATTTGTTGCATAAACACATTCGTTGCTCTAGTGCAATTTCCTTTTTTTCTATCTATTTTTTTTCATTTTATGCTTTTTTCTTCTTCCCCATGAGTATATTTATTCAAAAAATTCCCTTCTATTTAAATTTCCCTTTCAATTTTGTTTTTTACATGTTTTATTCTATATATGAGAAATGGATAATATATCTAGTTTTCTCTAATTTCCAATGCATTAGATAGTTAAAGGGAAAAGTATTTAAAGGAGGTTTATACATTTGGAAATTTCGAATTTATCCTAACATTTACTAAAGCAACCATCTTTTTCTTCACATCTCAAAGGTATGTATTTGCTACAAGTCAACATAGTTTGGTTTGTTTGTTTTGTGGCACAAGAACCATTGGTTTGTTTTTTGCCATTGTGCCAAATGAATGTGAAAGTGATATCAATGTTGAAAGAAATTTAAACAATGGTGGGATGACTGGTGGAAACAGTAAAAAATGTTTAAATCTGTGAATAAAACTTAATGGATCTTAAAAACGCAAAGATTTGAATATGAGGTGTTTTGCCAAGTAAATTCGACAAGTAAATTGAAGATATTTTGAAAAACTGTAAACGTTGGATATAAAAGATTGGGCATTCAAAAAGAATATGGAGGACTGACATCCGACAGTTGCAACTCGAATACATTGGTGGTTCCTCTCCAAACAACAAGTGAAGATGGGTAAACGAGTACTAAGAGTATCTGCGTTTCTGTCACTAAAGAGGGCCAAGGCTGCACAAGGGGCTTCAAAGTATGAAGTTTATTATCAGTCTCCAAATCCCATTGCTCCTGCCATTTGGTATGAAGAAACATTTCTACATGCTTTCTTAAATCCCCCACAGGTATGCTGATAGAAATTGGGACATCTGCCGATTTGGCAGCCCTATCTGCCTGCTCATTACCCAAAATTCCAACATGAGATGGTACCCAACAGAGCATAATGTTTAGACCTCGTAAAATCAGTTTATTAAAAAGGTCTAAAATATTTGAAACCGCAGGATGATTATGAGGGTGAGGATAAAATGATTTTATGGACTGTAAAACACTTAGATAATCCATGTAAATAATAAAATTTATTTGCAACCTGTCAGAAATTTCTTCCAAGGCAAATCAAACAGCAATTGCCTCTGCTGTAAAAACCGAGCAGAAGGAGTGAAGTTTGAAAGAAATGGTTTTGTCTGGAAAACCAACAGAGAATGAGACATGAGTAACTGATTTTTATTTATCTGTATATATTGGAATGAGTCTTGGTAATGCTGTTTGTGTTCAAGGAATATTTTTTGGTTACTAATGTCTGTTGTTTTGGATTTTTTTGGAAGTTTTAAAAGGATTTAAAAATTCTATGTCAGGAGTTTTCCAAGGATGGAAAGTATTGTTTGGATGTAGAGTTGGACGCAGATAAAGTAGATTTAATTCTGAGAGAGTGAGATTAATTTTAGTAAAAAACACAGGTATGAATGATTTCCTCTCCTCCTGCCGTCGAACAGTTGGACGAGGTTTAAAATCATAAAATGGATGTCACGGATTTGACTGAATCCTAAAAAAGTAGTTTAAGGACAATACCTGTCTTCTATGTTCAAGAGCAGGTTCACAACAATCGACATAAAGGCTTTTCGCAGGGGAAGTTCTGAACGCTCCAGAACAGAGTCTGAGAGATGTGTGATGAACCGGGTCCAATTTTTGTAAAACGCTTATTCTAGCAGATCCACAAATGCGCATCCATAATTCAGCTTAGAGAATCGTGGCTTTAGAGATTTTAAGCATATATACTCTATCAGCTCCCCAAGCTGTAGTCGATAATACTTTCAGAATATTTAAAGATTCCTCACACTTTTTACGCAATTGCTTTACGTGTGGAACAAAGGAGAGCTTCTTATCAAAAACTATGCCCAAGAACTGGATTTCATTCATCAAAGGGATTATTTAACTATTCAGATTCAGTTCCGGGTGAAAGTGAAGACTACGTTTCCGACAGCAATGGGCAGCAGCTGGTTTCGATGTAGAGATGGTAAAGCCATTTACATTGGACCACTGTGTAATACTATTAATGGCAATTTGTAATTGTCTCTATAAAATTCATAGGCATCCTGTACAAGAGATGTACATGTCGTTAACATATAAAAATCTCTTCACCGAAGGTTGCAATTGGCTTAAAATGTTGTTAATTTTTAAAATAAAAAGTGTCACGATAAGAACACTACCTTGAGGAACACCCTCCTCTTGAACAAAAAAGTCGAAAAGTTCAACATGGATACCACGATTAAACCATCCTATATTAAGCTTAAAAAAGTAAAATATTATGTTAAGAAGGATCTTTACAATTCATAGATTTAGATTTCATGTTAGACTCCAGCTACATATTTCTTATAGAATATACTTACTCTGTCTTGCTGTAATCGTTAGAAGTGTAAAATTTCTTCGCTGTATTAAATGACAGTTTCTAATACTTAACGATGTCTTATTTTACTTAATATTGAACATTATTATATGTGTATGCATATAATATAATTACGTTAGATTTAAATCTTTCCTGTATTTTATGTATTTTTTAAATTAACAGTCTATGAGTGAATGAAATTCCTGACATTTTCTTTCTGACCTGTGATGTATTCCTTTACACCAGAGTCACAAGGAACAGACTCGAATCTTTCCTTGACTTCGGAAGGTTTCCTACGTAGATATTAATTTCTTTTCCTCTGCAGAAATAGAAAAAGATACAATCAAAAGTTATTATGCTAATAGTGTGTCGAAAACTATTTTCTATCAATTATTTACATTGCTCCACAAACAATTCATTGGGTACAGATTTCTTGTTATTTTACAATTCTTGCGACTGAAACTGCTTGTTATGGAGCAGGAGAAAAATAATTTACACATCATTTTTGTATTTAATGCATTGTTTATAATGTATATTAAAATATAACGTCTTTGCTTCCGCAAACACATGCAAAAATATTGGATACAGTTAATTGATCTGAGAACTACAGACTGAACACTTGCGATTTTTATTTGATCTGATTGAGACCTTCATATTTTTTAAATGCAAATAAACTCGACATTCTTCGATATAAAACATTCATAATTTACAAAACTCGATTTTAATGGATGCAAAACAAGCTTAACGGATTCCGCTAATCGATGTTGTAATGGGAGAAGACATTAGTTCGACATTCAAATTAAATTCCTATCATTTCTCTGTAACACGAGGCTTTTGGGTGTAGTCAGACGGATACAATTACAAATTTCCCTTATAGCCTGCGATGTTAACACTTCTGTAACATGTTCTCGAGCTCTGGCTTTGGCGTTTGAAGGAAATCACTAATTCCTCAAGAGGTAATGCTGGTCATGATTCGAATAGTGCTACATAACAAATCTTGATTCCAAAACACTTTACCCTGTCGCATTCAATTAATACACTATAATCATGCTCCCGTCCTCTTTCGTCAAGCTGAAAACATTATTGAACATAATTGTGAGCGTTGTGACCATTTACGCGAATTCATTTTTATTACAAATTATCCATATTACGGTGGGCCGAAAAAATCGAATTTTGGATTATGGAATTCCAATAGTGCGTGAAAGTTGCATTATCCCGTCAATATTAACTGTGCAAAATTTCATTTTCATTGATTAATATCTTTTGCCTCCTGAATACGGCCAAAGTTTCGAAAAACTACCATTTTTAACTAAAAATAATAAAAATTAGGAAAAGGTATAATCGTTTTCTAATAGCAGGCAAATGGTCTACTAGTTCAACATAATTAACTATAAAAAAGTTTAACCAGATCGGTTAACAACTTTTACCTCCTCAAGATGGCCAAAGTTTTTCAAAAAACCGCAAAACATAATATTTTGATACAACTTTTTTATTAGCGCAAACATACATTTAGTTAAGCACTTACATTGTTGATTGTTCAATATTCATTAACATATTATCAGCTATTTAAAGCTTCATGCAGTAAATTGCATCATCTTGTAATTAGCCTTTTGCTCAAATGAAGGCATAACTGCCATTGACGCCATGGTATTTCTAATAAAACCATATTTGTTTTGTGATCCACAAATCACACTTGCGGCTTCAGTCACAAGTTTTACGCAGCTCTCCACCGATTGGGTGTGGCATGGAAATTTGTAGTTTTGCAAATCCTTTATAGATCTATTCTCAGCAATAGACTTTAGATCTTCTATTGTAAGTTCAGCTGTAATTGGTGGCTTAGTAACATCATACTTATAACAATTCATCCGGCGAACAAGTTCTCGAATGTGTCATCTCTCGTCCACCAACATGCTCAGCAGCAGGTTTTGGGGATGTGCCATAAAAGTGCTGCGAGAAATTACAGGATCCACCACTTTTTACAGATAGTCTCATAAATACCATGTACCACAAATGTACCACAAAATCCACTTGTACAGGAATGATTCACTTTGATACTGATCCATGTGATGCAGTATACCCGCGTAATGTAGTGCACTATTTGAATCAGTTTGGAAGAAAGTTCTTCTGTACCAACGTAACGTACAATCTTAAGATTCTGTTAGCAGTCGTTACCCATCTTGCGTGAGAAGAGGACCCTGGGTCACCTAGGGACAGATCAGAAGAACAAGCACGAGTTAAAACTGCATAGGATATATCCAATTGTTACTTCTGATCTTTCCTTGGCCGTTACTATCGGCAGGTCACAATAAACTGGCTTGAAGTTTGCTACTGGCAAGTTTCCACAGTTCGCCAGACTTTTCTTATAGGTCCAAAATATGTGCTGGGACCATTTGTTTCACCGTCCAGATATTCAAATATATGACTTAGAGGGAGCTCGTAGAAATGTAAAAGACCTACTAACCACTGTAAAGATTTTTTAAATTTTTCCTCAAGAAGCACAATGACACCGGATTTGTGTCCTCTATTTACTATAGTGCCATCACATCCTACTGTACAGGAATGACTCGTTGTATTGTTCTTAGAGTTGACTTTCTTTTTCATCAAACAGTTTATGTTATTTGTGCTGATGCAAAGCGCCGAACCTGATGTAGGAGTTTCGTAGTCAAAATATTGCGATCCTGGTTCTATTACAATTGATAGATGTTCATCTACAATTTCTTTTCGGTAAAATTTATTACCTTCCTTTATTTGGCAAAATGTCTTGTCTTTACGACCGTCGAAGTAAATTGCAATTAAATCATCTCTTGCAGTATGCAATTTTTCATAGCTATGGAGCTGAAGTTCAGATCCTTTAAACGATCTCTCGCTTTATTTTTATCCACCACATGAGATGTATCCACCTCACATATAATGGCAAAGTCTTTCAAAACAGCTGAAGCTATAGCAGCAGCTGATCTATCGGAAACATTGTACCTATCGCAGATCGTGGCAGTTGCAGGAAGACGAGTTCTCATCTGCGAAGTGGAAGCAAGAGAATAATGGAGGCTGATATTAGGATCATTTAAATATCATTAAAGTCTACCACCTCTTGTCCTTCAGCAGTAGCAAGTTGTTTGTCACCGAAATCAGGATCTGGTGATTCTTTTCCTTCTTCAGCTGAATTGATTTTCTAATTATAGTATTTCCTGTTGGCCTTTTCATGCAACACACGGGAAGTAAGAACATCAACACAACCAATAAAGCCAATTCTAAGACTTCTCTGATCTTAAGAACATACGTTCGTTAACTGGGATTTTATTTTGACTTCCCACAAGAACACGTTGTAAAATCTGTGCACTTCCAGGCGGCTATGTCAAATAAAGAGCGTTTTACTTTTTCTGCGAAGTCATTTGCCTTCTTTTTTAAATTGGCCTTATCCTTATCATTTTTGTGTTTCATTTTAAAGCAATATTTTTAAAGATACGTTCAATAAAATGTATCACCGCGATTAAATTATTTAATAAATAAGTAACACACAAAAAGACTTCTTTTTTCTTAAATTTGGCCGTCTTGAGGAGGCAAAAGTTATTAACCGATCTGGTTAAAAAATTTTAGATTTAATTATGATGGATTGGTAGACCATTTTGCAGTTTAGAAAACAATTGTCCTTTTTCGTAAATTTTATTAATTTTAGTAAAAAATGGCCGTTTTGGGCAGTTTTTCGAAACACTAGCCACCTTCAGGAGGCGAAAGCTATTAACCGATCTGGCTAAAACATTTTACAATTATTTATGATAAATTGTTAGACCATTTGTATGCTATTAGAAAACGATTGTTCTTTTTCCTAATTTTTATTCTTTTTAGTAAA
>BGPR01000064.1:1922584-1942062 GCA_013235015.1 Araneus ventricosus
TATTAGAAAACGATTGTTCTTTTTCCTAATTTTTATTCTTTTTAGTAAAAAATGGCCGTTTTGGCAGTTTTTCGAAACTTTGGCCGTCTTGAGGAGGCAAAAGATATTAAGGAAAATGAATTTTTCTACAGTTACTATTGACGGGATAATGCAACTTCCCCGCAGTATTAGAATTCCATAATCCAAAATTCGATTTTTTTTTTCGGCCCACCGTAATCCATATACTTTTTTCCTCATTTAACCATCCGTCAAACGCAATATTCGCACCTGCGGATTCGGGCGCAGGTGAACAATCTCGTAATTAATGTCGTTAATATTCATTAATTGTAATTTTAGCGTTATAAATGTAATCATTGACCTTCGAGGGGGAGGCTGAAAGGAAAATAAGAGGGGATATCGCTGCAAAAAGTCATCATGAAGCGGTAACACAAGAACCACGTACTTCTTCATCTTTGGAACGTAGGACATCTTTCCATCACTGAAACCAAACATGCTGGTAAGTTTACTTTAACCGAAACAAATTGTGGGGACAACTGTTTCTACAACAATAATTTTCACATGATGCTTAAGAATTAAAAACAGAAATGATATAACAACTGGGCACTAACTTTCGTTTTGCAAAATATACAAATATTCAATTCCAAAATTAAATACGAAAAAGAAAGAACCTTTTTAACGAAAACGAAAGTAAACATTTCCGAGAAGTGGAAAAATAAATTAATTCTAGTATAACTTCTATTTCATATTATCGGAGTTACGCGTCGATGAATTCACATAAAATAAAAAAAGAAAAGAAACTGATAAACTCAGCGATAAAAGAACCCAGTCATAACACCTATTTGATATTACGTCATCAGCGAATCAAAATAAGAAACAGATCCCGTGTGTAGTGTATGCTAATTTGTAGACAGACCGTCGGACTCTCTTTGGCACGTAGCCAAATTCCTGAGCGTTACCGATTTCGGAGGGTAATTCTATTATAGATTAGATGACACTTTCTCACTATAGTCAAGAGGAATCGGAGAAGGGTGAGTGAATTTCAGGCGCTAGTGGTAGCAGTGAACGTGTAAATAACTATAGTGTGATTGTGCAAGGTTCTCATCTGTGGAATGAATCAGTGGAATACAATAAAACTGATGATTTTTCCCATTGTTTTATTTATCATAAAATAGCTCTTACTAGATGTATCAAAAATATCTAAATAATGAAAAATACTTACAACTTTGAGCAAAGATGAGCACAGACGAATAATAAGACTGTGTATTTTTTTCCCTCATTCTGTTAATCTCTTTTACATTTAATTTATAGGAAGAAGTATACAATTAAAAAGTCGTTCATATAACCTCTGAAAGTATGAATTCATTTTCTGACATCAAACTGGAGAGAAAGAGATAGAAAAACAATCGAAAGACCCAACTATCGAAATGCTGGTATTGGAATACATCTTAGGAAATAAAATTCATAGAAACGCTTTTATATCAAGAAGGTGACTCCTCCTTTGCTTTTGCAAAAAGTATTGAATTATTCTTTGTATAACCTTCATTTTACGTACAATTCTCTACCAACAACACAATAACATAAATCCTCCATTTTAATACAACACTTTGCAGTCAATAACTCTTTCAAACAGAGCGAAGCGGTCCGAGGCGGTTTAAAAATTTCCCCTTAAGAGCGACAAAGGCCGGTTTGAGGCGGTTGGCTTATTCTGAATGGAGGTGAGGTTCTGAGATCGCTTAGGAGATAAGCGCGGTAGGAGGGGTCCAATTATCCTTGCCAACCACAGCCCATTTCACTACACCTTAAGAGAAGGTTATAGCAGGAGGTGGGATGATGGGTAATATGGCCACCCAGGTTGAAAGAGTCCAATTCATGTTATTTCCTCCCAAAAATTCCCGGCCTTAAAGGAACTAGAAGAAAAAAGTCGCCTCGGGATTAAAGAGTTAAATAAATAACATATTACAATATGGGAGTTTTTACTCCCCACAGTTTTAAAAAGCCTACATACATATAAGCCAACCTCCCTAGGCAAAGGTAGCAAATAAATTACCCCAATCATTCAGTTTTCTATAGAGTGTCTTAATTACACCTAAACTTCACAAATGCAGTCCTAAAATTGTCCTATTTCCAGTAAGACCCCCCAAAAGGTCAGTTCATGCAAAAGGCTGCAAATCTTGCCGATCCCATATAAAATCGACGCATTATTTTCCTCCAATTAATCAAGACCTGACGAACAGTCCTGCAGCCAACAAAATGAGCGGTTTCTACATTCCTTTAAACTGGAATATTCTGGAAAATGAATTCGAAATTTCTTAATCTTTTCTTACCATCCGATCCTTCGAAAGGGCTGGTGGTAACTACTTTGCAAACACATCACCCCAATTTAAAAGCGGCTAAAGATTTAAGCATGGAAAATTACTCCGCATAAACAATACAGCATCATTAACCTGTTCTAATGGGTCAGGAGTTTAATAACGCCAAGTGCTGCCCGCACTCGCCATTTGGCGCGGTTTGGTACTTCCTTATCATAGGCCATCTTGGAAAGGTGCAGTGTTTTACAGCTGAGTGCGCCAGATTCACGCTTTCGCATCTCGTGTATAGCGAATGCCAGTAAATGTGACTATTTTTAGCGGAAGAGTTATTAACAGAGGGCTACATTATTTCGCAATGGTTCGTTTCAATCCTGTGGAAGAGTTAACTAGAGAACATTTAATGTATGTTGTATTAAACATTGCGAATATCAATTACATAATGGCTTCTCTATGAAATCCTTGGATATGATCATCACTAAGTTAGTAAACTATTTTGTTAATGTAATTCCTACTAAGTACTACATAATCATAATTTCTCCATTAATTTATTTGTATCCGCGAGCGGAATAAACGGCCCAGGACGAATGCCAGTTATCACTAGCCGCGGAATATTCCGCTCTCGCGATATTATCTTGCCGGCATAAAATATTTCTTCAGTGTACTACTAGCAGAATAAAAGAATACATTTAGATGTTTTTGTAATATTACGAATCCGTAAAACAGTTTCCCTGCCATGTTAATCTTATAGTGGCAAAGAGATTTACAGAGATTTTTAACCCCTTAAGTCTCGCGCCCGTGATATTCACGTGCAATGAACTATCGCATTTTTAGATTTAAACTAAAATTTAATCATTAATTAGCTTCATAACTTGATACACAAATTGCGTAGAATCCATAAGCAACTCAAGTATTCTATGCCTTCGTCGATGAATGAAAATGGCAGCCCCCTTCCGAAAGGGTGGGGGTCATCTTATTAGATAGCAAAAAAAATTGCTATCTGATAAGATGACATGACATAGATGAAGAATAAGAATTTGCTATCGATCCTTAAGGGGTTAGTGATGAGCTCCTATCTTGGCGACTACTTGGCGATTTGAAGACAAAGTTTACGATTTTAGTGACAAAATAAAGATGTAGGAAATGCAAGAATTATGGCCCAATCTCTCTTAGGAATCGAAATCTGAAGATTCTTTTGGAGAATTCCATGTGACCTGAAGCCTTGTCGGAAAAGATATATATACCCGAGGTGCTCAAACAAGTTGATTTCTCTTTTGAGTTTTGTTCGTAGTACAAGCTGTTAAGCTGGTAGACGCTGAGTACTATTGATAGTACTGTTACTGATATTTAATTAGTGATTTGTTAAATGAGAGTGATGTTAATTTATATATCACTCATGGAATATTAATGGAATAAAACTTCATTTCTCCATTATGCAGCTTTCGCAACAAAATTAATTAAACAAATATATAAACTATTTCAATTTCTTCACCATACAAATGAATCTCTCGGGGGGGGCTTTCAAATATGTGAATCAGAAGACGCCAAGTAAGTAAGCAGATTTTTCACTTTCCTGGAATGTAAAGCAATTGCGTTGTTTTTTCGACCACATCTCAGATGACGTTGTGTATAACCTAGGTGGTGTTCATGCATGAGCCGGTGATGACAGTTTTGTAACTGACCATAGTACCCGTGTTGCTGTTAGTGTCCACCCGGTTACCGAGATGCATCGAACGGCTTCGAGCTGTCGCTGGGTTATATCTTTATGAATTATTTTGCAAATGAATAATATTTTGCCTAATCATGATATGCGCAAGGTTATTTCAAAAAGTTAGGTAAAAAAAGATCTGAAGGTTGTCCAGATTCACCATGTGAAATAAATTCCACGTATAGAAAGGCGGATGGAATGGAGTTTGGATTTTTATGGCGCAAGAACCAACATTGGTTATGCTACGCCAAGACATATGGTATGTATAGAAAGGTGAGTTATTTGGACAGATATCCTTTCGAGTGTAATGACAGTGCTTGATCCTCATACCCCTCATCAACCTTTTCGAGACATTCAGTCCCTTCTCACACAGAATCGAAATATTCTGGTTAGATGGATCAAAGCCCATGCTGGCTAGCGGGGTAATGAAGAAGCCGAGACTCTCGCCAAAAAAGCCATCGCAGAAGGCGTTGTAATGAAAGCTCTAAATCCTCGATGCGAACTCAAACAACATTTACAAGAACACTGAGAAAAAAGTTCTGGCAAAAAAACCATATTTGTATGGTAATGGCATTTCTGGTAATAAAAACAGAATTCTGGTGAAAATCAACAAAATTTACGGTATTTAAATCATTTGTTTAATAATCTTACTGTTCGTTCTGGTAACGGTTTACGAGAATTTCTGGTTTTCGAAATTATGGCTCTTTTTACCCACCTGTTTAGTAAAATCACAACGCTGAAAAGTTAATTTATCAGGAAAAACGGTTTTCATACCATACACTTCGTTTTTTTACGAGAATCACGATAAAATTACCAGATTATTCTTCAGAAAGTATCGTTCATTTTACCATATGTTTGGTGATTTGACTATGCTGACCTCTCTGACATCTACCAAATACAATGGTATCAGTGCATTTATTTCTTTTACCATGCCGTATGGTAAATCTCAAATATGGCGGCGCTTTGTTGGATTGAAGTAGATAACGTTCCTCCTCAAGTATACCAATATACCAGAGAAAAGAAGGACATTAATGAAGTGTTGAAGTTTGAAAACATTCTATACCCTGATGGATCAATTCATAGCGGCGTCTGTTTTATGTATCTGTTAAGTGCGTAGTGCAATTTACTAAAAGTTTCAGTTTGGAAATGAAGGAACGTTAAACGAAAAATCTTTATCTGTTCGTTCGACCATGTTTAGCATGACGGGACATTCTCGCGTTAGAGCTGATTTGGATATTTACGTACCCAATGAAAATAGACATTAAAGAAAAGCTAAAGGAGTGGGGATTTGAAGAACTGGTAACAGGAGTTTACTGGTAAGAACTAAATTTTATTTTGAATTGATTTTTCGGTAATGTTGAATTAAGTATATATGATTTGTGAGTGTATATTTAAATAAAATTGCTCATTTATTGAAAGTTAAAAATTTAACAGCTGGGTAAATTGAATGTCGAAGAAAAAAATGAGGTAAATATATGCATATATACGTTCACAAGAATACTTTATTTGTAGTTTCTTTTCGTATCAATCATATTAAACGATTTTTGTCGACTTTGTTTTGTTTATGCCGAGTCGGTGGCCTTCTAACCCATTACATTTGAATGTATTAATTAAAGGTTAAAATCTTTAAATAATTAGCAAATTTCTTAGCTCATGACTTTGTTTTTACGATGTGAAAAAAATGGAAATATATTGTTCACTTCCTTAATACATTTAATGTATACTTCATCGATGTTCTGCCAATAATTTAATATTTAATTGCCGTTTATTTTTAAATACCTTTTCCTCATAAGTGAATTACGTTTAAAGTTCGTTTTGCTACCGCTTCCTGAAATGTGAAATGTCGAAATTTTACTTTTTTTAAAAATTAAGATTATGAATACTGGGTTATTAAACAATTACTACAGACGTATGAGGATATGTTTAATTTTAGTTCCATCTGTATGGTGAAAAGGAATGCGTCAAAATTATTCAATTTGCAATAATGTTTTGTTACATCAGATAATGGTAAAAGCAAAAATTAAATAATTTGTTATTTCCTGTATTTTATTTGGAAACTTCTTTCATAAATAATATGAAAATTATCAAAATCAAGTGATCATAAGAAGAAATTGAAAGAATGTTCCTATTACGTTTTTTTCCCTTCATAGCTTGAACATCTTTCTATTATTTATACTGTGCTTCTTAACCGCTTAACTTAACAGCCCGAGAATACTCGTGCATCGAATTATCGAAATTTTAGTCTTATAAACTAAAATTGAATCATTAATTTGCTTTATAATTTGACACAAAAAATATGTAGGATCCATAAAAATCTTAAGTATCCTATGCGTTCTTAGATGAATGAAAACGACGGCCCCTTTCCAAAACAAGAGGGGTCATCTTATTAGATAGCAAAGAAAACTATTCAGTTAAGTGGTTAAAACTGACATATCTAAAATTATATATTTTTTACGAAGAATATGGATGGGTGGAATATTTATAATTATTTTTTTTGTCTTGTTAGACATTTAGTAAACAATTAGCAATAAATTTATTTTCAGATCCGGGGATAGTAGAGTCCCTGGGTATTTTTCCAATTCCATACCGTGATCTTAGGTTGATTCGAACTCTCAAATGATTCGAACCAGATCGGTGCGCGTTTAGTCATCTGCGGTTGGCAATACTCCGAATGCAAATAAAACGGTTTTTTTTGTACGCAACTGTAGTGGCGGGTTGTTGACATGTTTTTGTCAGTTGGAGATGGGAACAGGAGCAAAAAGAATATGGAGGCCTTTCTTGGAGGGTGCCATTTTTTTTTCTCTTGACCGAATCCGATCAGCAATAATTTTAGCCCGTCTTTTGATAGCAATTTTTTCTTGCCTTTTAAGCATTTTGAAACGAAGGCATAATTTTGTGATGCTCTTGATCTATCAATTTTTGATTTTTTTTGCTCGTAAAACGTTCTAAATTAATTTTTTAAAAAATATTTCAGATTGCTAAAATAATGTTATATTAGTACATAATTTTTTATCGTTTAGCTTTTACTTAATGTTTTTATTTTTTATGAGAATGTTATAATGTTAAAATTTTTTGGAACTAATTTTTAAAATTGTTACAATTCTAACAATTTCTAATCCAGGAGACGTTATTATTTTTTACTTAACTGATTAATTAATTTAAATAATATTTCTAAAATAAGGAAATAGTTTCCTTATTACATTAAATTAAAACCTCGTTAGAAATTCTAGTTACTTTTATTCTGGACATAACATATATACCCGAATCAGAATTATTTGGTTATCGGTAAGAAAAAACTAGTTTTCCAAATATGTACACCATTTCATATATTTGCTTTCAATTTTGGATATGTGATCAAAAACATGGACTTGAGTAAAAAATAGGTCGTTAATTTATCTTTAGCTGCTGATAACTGTATGAAGAAAATGGACATAGCTCAAAGAAAAGAAAAAATGAAGCAAGATTCTACCTTTAGAGGTCTAATGCGAGAAAAGAACATAAATCTTGATCAAAAGGGTAAAAAACTGCTGAATTTAATAATATAAAAAATTGTGTATTTTATGTTGAAATTTTGTTCCAATTTGTATAATGTTTAATTAAACCCCTTTGCCCCGACAGGGACTTCTTCTTCAGCACTAAATCTTGATCAAAAGGGTAAAAAACTGCTGAATTTAATAATATAAAAAATTGTGTATTTTATGTTGAAATTTTGTTCCAATTTGCATAATGTTTAATTAAACCCCTTTGCCCCGACAGGGACACATGAGTGCCGTTTTAAATATATTTGAAATATCAAGGTGGTAGCAAAATTATTTTGCTTATTAGCATTTATGCAGCAGCAGCAGCCAGATATTAGTGTTCACCATGTTACTTTAATGATTTAAAAATTAAAATTTGTGTGTGAAATCATTCATTTGTTATTTTTTTATTGAAAGTGAACTAGTAGATAACAGAAAAAGTATCCACTTAGTTTAAACGTAAATGTACCAACACTTTTTTAATAGAGGTATTAGCCACGTTATTGAAGTTTAATAAATTGAGTAATCTTGCTATTTTACAAGAGGTAAAGGAAAGGGTGAGCTTACGTGCGCAGTGCTTTTTGAGCTTGCTATTTAGTAGAGGTTAAGCTTTCCTTAAAATGATTCCACTTTTGTTTTATCATTTCTTTGCTGAAATTTTTGTATGATGAAGTCAAGAGCAATCAACGTAAGAAATGAGAGTACTACTTTAAGTGATCGATAATTAATCCCAATTCATTTTTTTATGATCCTTTATTTTTAATTATAAAACATTACATTTACTAAAAGGATTGTTCAATGTTTTAGATTTTGTAAAAACAGAAAGTAAGTTTAAGGCGATCTCTTCAGTTTTGACGCAGTCTGTGAGATCTTAACATATTAAGAACCGTTTTTGCCTTACTATAAGAATCATTCAAAATGTTAATTGAATTGTTTTACATTTTTTAGATGAAAACTTATCAACAGTCTACGCCAACTTATTTGTATGAATTGTTCTACAAATAAATTGTAAAGCAATCACAGAATTGGAGGCCAACAAAAGCTATAAAGTTGTTTCCTTATGTTGCTAATCTTGGCGATATATTTGGCGACCGTTTGGGTGACTTGGCGGCGAAGTTGGCGACAAAAGGAATTTTCTAGAAGGATCTCGAACTTTCAAACTATTTCTACTGGCTTCATGAACTTTCTGGATATTACATCACTTCCTACGTAATGAAGTCACTTCCTGTTGAGAAAGTATAAAAGCAAGATCTCAACATTGTCCAATAATTTGAAGTTAGATTTGAAATATGTGCTTTTGTTTTCTTAAATACTTAAAATAAATTCACTGCATATATGTATATTAATAAAGAAAATTAAGTTACCAAGAAATGATAAATTTTAGTAATTATAACATTACTTAATAAATTTAACAATTTATAAAAAATGAGTCAAGGAGTTTTGGCATTTATTTTTATAGTTCATTTTTCACTCTGCCTTAGGCATTTGTATATTTACAAACATTCTGCTTTTTTAAAAATCGTAGTGATGTTGAGAATTGAGTAAAATTTTACAGGCCAAAAAGCAAAAGTAAATAAATATTAATGCGATTGGCATTATAAACGGACATACCGTATCTCAAAATTTACCAGATAATTTGTAATAGAACCAGAGTTATTGTGGTAAATTTATCAATTAAATGGTCTAAATTACCATCTTATTGGTAATAGAACCAGAGTTATTCTGGTAAATTTATCAAATTAAATGGTCTAAATTACCATCTTATTGGTAATAGACCCAGAGTTATTCTGGTAAATTTATCAAATTAAATGGTTTAAATTACTATCTTATTTGGTAGTATTACCTTTGTGTACGGTAATAATACCAAATTCCATATCAAACAGCGTGGTAAATAAACGATATTTTTCTGGTTATTTTACCATAAAGTCATTACTAAACTGCTGCGGTAAAAAATACCGTACTTTATGGTGTTCCATATGAGCCAGAGAATACGGTAAATGTTACCATATTCTGGTAGTTTTGACCAGAATTTTTTCTCAGTGAACTGTTTTAAAAAATGGCAAAAACTTTGGAATAATGGAAACATCGGACGTTCTGTTCATAAAATACTCAAAACAGTTCACCTAAAACCAGCCTTTTGGACACTTGAAGAAATTCTGTTTGTCACTGGACACGGTCCATTCCCTTCATTCCTTAACAGTTTCCATTTATCGGATAATGACTCTTGTACCTGCGGAGAAGTCGGCGATCCCATCCACTATGCGACAGCTTGCCCATTAACTCTCTCTTGGCATATTAGGAAACCTTCTACTTCACTGGAAAGTCTGTGGTACCAAGGAGTCCTGGAGAATCCGAATTAAAGAAAAATAATAATAAGTATGATTAAATTCATAATAGACAATGAAAACATAATGAGACTGGAATGAGTACTCGCCTGTCTTTGTACAATAACTCTAGCTTATCCTGCATTCAATACACTGAATATACCTCCTTCCTTTCTCATAAATGTTTAATAGTAATCTTCCTATTCCTCGCATTCCACAATTAACACTCAATAGCTTCCCATCTCTAATACGTTACTCAAAACCTGTCCATTGATGTAAGCTTCCTCATGTTGTTCGTCATCATCTACATTCATCATTTTTCTTTCATTCACACCGTGTTATTCAAGATATTGTATATACTCCTTCATTTCGTTGTCAATTCTATGTGTCAATACCATCTTGTAATTTCTTCAATTATCATTCTTTTCTTGTAATTTTTGTTTGCAACTCAATAAAGTCCACCTGAGCTCTAGAGACGGCGATGTGGTGTTAAAGTCGATCACAACGTTCGAATGTTCCGATAGGTGGAGCTCGTTATGCGGTGTGCTCCAAAATCTGGGTTAGAAGATGGAGTTGTTGAGAAAACGTTGTTCAACGTTCTACGACTGAATTAAGACGTGTGGAAAAGTTTTTGCCTCTAAAGAAAACGTCACGCTGAAATTCATCAGCAACTAGTGGGAGTGTTTGAAGAGGATGTAATATCGCGATAACAGGAGTGGATTTGATGAAAACAGAGAAGGTGTTCGAGATGTTCACTACCAATTGGATTTACTGAAAAACCCTCCATACAGCAAAGACGTTACAGCAAATGATTTTCATCTCTTCGGATATAGCCCCTGGGATGTTGGCATTTTAGAATGCCGGAGTTCAGCAAGTTATATTGATACGCCGCGACGACCATGACGCTGATTTCTCTAACACCTATTTTGATAAGTTAGTGAAGCAATAAAGCAAATGTTTCAGCAAACATGATAATCATGTGAAAAGGCAATATGTATCAGTGCCTTACTATGGTGTATTTCTTTTAATCCGTGAATAAAAGCTTTCTCTCAGACGGCTTGTTACTTTATTTTTTGAACTGCAATCGCAGTTTCAGTAAAATATGTTAGAAAAAATTATTTTGCAGCGAGCTCTCAGTTAACCTCCCAGATGAATTATGCTATAGCATACTCAGAGTCGTAAAACAAATGGGTTACTTCATTCGCCCCGTCTGCCTGTGATTCCCAAATCATATTAAAATATCTTTTATTTATTCCCTGCTTCCAAAGTGGTTTAAATTTCAAGGGATCCTGGTTTCTCTGTGTAAGGCCGAATACCTTGAAAATTTGCCGGTCTTTTTATAGCAGTCTCTGAAAATATTTTACTCTCTTTGGTCTAAGAAGAGTTGACTATAACAAATCAAATCATGACATGATTGCAACATTGCTTGCTTTGCTACGTGCTTGAAATATAAAAACAATATAAGATAGCACCAGTATACGTTTTAGTTAATCCTCGAGAACTCGCAAGGAGGTATCCGACACCCCACGCCACATAAAATGCAAAAAATACCCACTTCCCTTTAGTTGAAATGAGTCAAATCCATGGTATCTGCCTTTAAGGTTACCTTCAACAGACAGAATGTGTTGCAAGAAAAATTCTTTTATTTTTTTTTATCGGAATTGAGCTTATGAGGTGTCAGACATCCCCTTGCGCGTCCTCGCGTCAGGTTTCTTTGTTCAATTGAGTGATCGTATTAGGGACTGGAAAATAAATATTTCTCGCTATTTAAATTTTATTGAGGAAATATGTGAATTCGAGAATATTCTATATTTTTAAAATTGAGATTTTTGCGGATACAAGACTTTGAAACTTGATAATAGTGTAAGTAAAAATCTCAAGAGATCGATGCAGAAGTTTTATCATTCTGTCCTTAATGTAACTGTATTCAGCTAGTACATGTCTTATCCACTTTCACAAAAACTATTGGAGGAAAAGCTTGCAACTGTAGAAACTATTCTGAATAATAAAAGCGTATTACGCCCTAAATTTATTGGATCTAAAGTTAAGTCCTATCAGGTTTCTTCTGTACCTAAGAAAATTGGAAGCAATATTTTCTATCCAAATTGTATAACGATTATAATATTGATCATTCTTTACTATAAAAAATGTTGAAAACATGTGTTTAAGAAATATACTTTTTTATGTGTTCGCAATCCGTTGAATAATACGATGCATTATTTACTATATTTTTTGTCTAAAAATTTGTTCTTGTATACAAAGAACAATTTGCACGAATCATTTGGAGCAGATATAGCGTAAAAATCTTGCTAGTTTTGCTTAAATAGCTAAACAACGAATTGGGGTGTCGCACACCCACTTGAGAGTCTTCGTGTTACTCTTCCTAGCGCGCGTCCTCCCGGTTTAATTTCAATATCTATATCAAGTGTAAAAGCAATGCATGCAAAAATTTTAGATTAGGATGTAGACTTAGCTGTATCAAAATAGTAGCTGAAGAAGCAAGAAATAAGTATGGGAAGTGGCGCTGTTTGAACACGAGAAAGGTTGAAAGATGTCTTCCTTCAAAATAGAATAGATTGAAATTTTTGTTTCACATAAGAAAAATATACAACTAAGTATTTAGTAAAGGTTTTTGTATTTAACTGTCTAAAAAATTATCTAAAATCAATAAATTCTAGTTTGTCTCCCTATGAAATAATAAATATTCTGTCAGATTTAATGTCTCAGTTGTTTCCTATGTTTAGCAAGGTATAATAAATAGATTATTGCATTATAATTATTTAAAAAATTCCTTTATTTCAATACATTTCGTAACGTATGATGCAAACTACTAAATTTCTCCCCGTGTCTGGATATATTAAGAATAACAACAAATCTCTATTCAAGGAAATGAATTCAACATTGAGCCAGTTTTCAATCGCATGCAGCGATGATGAATGATCGTAAAGATTTGCAAGGGCTTTTCTGTCTGAGAAGACAAACGTGCAAACAGTTAGAATCAGCCCCATTTGTTTTACCAACTTAAATAAAAAAACATCTCTCTGACGCCAAACAATATTTTGGTGTTTTTCTCTGTAAATGAAGCTGTCTGAATACTGGGGCAATATTATTTCAGTCTGTTCTAAACAGTTCAGTTTAGCTCTGTTTAGTTATGTTAAGTCCCGATTTGAAACAACACGAGGGCTCTTTTGAGACATAACACCACAGCATACCCCAGAATTCGGATCCAGGACGGCTCCCTGTTGATTCGTTGGGTATGCGTGAAACTTTATTGATAAAGCCAGAGCAAAAAAAAAAAATACAACTTCTATATAAAGATAAAAAAACAGGACATTTAGTACAAAGGAATAAACATTTTTTTAAGTGAAGTCTATCAGGTGGTTGTGTCGTTGAATTTGAGAGGGTCGTGCCTTGTGTATGAAAGAAGAGAGAATAAGAGTAAATAGGATTAATTGAGTCTGTGGCTAGTTGTTGTCGCAATCTTTTGGAAATAGCTCTTTTGAAACAGACCTCGCAAATTTAACTCGCGGTCAGATAACAAGGACGATACCTGAGTTTGCAACCTCCTTTCCAAGCGCCCACACCGCACCAGACTTTTGACCGAAGACATCGTATTTAAAGTTCATCAGGTCAACGAACATGCAGGATTTTAGTAAAATCTAGGATCCTCCGGTCGGACGCCGAGACTTTACGAACAGACCACCTAGTCCCGATTTTAGGGTATTATGTTGGGGGATAGTCGCCGAATTTGGATTACCTGGATATGTTTTAATATGCGGTGATTGAGAAGTAATTTTAATGAAAAACAAGCATTGAAATTATTTGTAGTTTTTTTATCTTTAAAATATTGTAAGTATTGTTTTATGAAATAAATTTTAAAACCTGAGAAAAGCAGCTTAAATAAATGTGTCATCGATCCAATCAAAGAAAGCTTTGCCTATATTAGACCACCGATTTCTGTAACTCTACGTATAAGGGAACGTCCCAAATGTCTCTTGAAGCAAAAGACGACGGCCGTCCGAAACGTCCAAATATCACTGCTAAAATTCCACACCCTTTCGTTAAGTGTCATTGATTTCACACCCGCAGCGCTTGCTTTCTTCTTTAGAGTGACTCTCCTAGATGGATTTGGGAAAAAGGGGGGGGGGTCTTAGAATTCGGACAGTGCCAGCCGTCATTTCGGTTTTTGAGTGGAGAAGTGAATTTCCCTTATCTTTGAAAGAGGAACGCGGGCTTTACCGTATTTTGAGGAATCAGAGGGTTAAGCACCAATGAAGCAAAAATCCTTTTTCAGTCTGAAATTCACACCAGAGCACATTGCATTAACCAAAATATGAAATTATTTACACTACATCACTTCCTCTTCTTCCTCTTTTACTCATAAATGATATAAATAATATATATCATAAGTTTTTAGACTTGATCCAGCATTTGATGGTTTTAATCTCCTTTTATTGTTTTTTTGGGGGGTAATTTATTCCACTTCCAATTTATGAGGACTACTACTGGCGGTTATAAACTGCTTCCTGAGCAAGTCCTGTAATTCATGGAAGTAATCCCATTGATTTAAATGGTTCACTTTTGACAATCGTTTGTGGTTCAATCTAGGCAGCCTTTGGACAAACAGCATTTAAAAATATTTTCATAAAACGATTATAGTAAATTGTAGCTAAAGAAATTACCTATCTGATGATAAAATAACATTTTTCTTACTTAGAACAGCGTAAAAATTTTTATCTTTTGTTAAAAAAATTGATTGGTCATGTCTAAATTTAAACACTTCTTCTCTACCTGTTACGGTTTTAGCTCTTTCTCTTATAAATCATATTATACGCCCTACTTACATCGTCACAGCACCTTTCACGTAATTTAGGGCCCAATTATTTAATAGAATTGATATTATGAGACCGGTCCAAATTCGGCGTCTCTCCTTTATATTTCAAAGGATTTACAAATAGAAAGCTGTTGTAAACGAAATTTTGAAGATAAGATTAATTAATATTCTTTCTGTTTGCAAAATATATGACCGAGGTAATGCGTCAATCACAGTTCAACCTTCGGTTAACCTAACTAAAGGGAATAGGATCCGTTTCGTATAAGATTTTTACCGTCAATCCAATCACATCTCTTACGCTATATGTATCTAATTTACAGCATGTAATTCTGAAATGTTTTGAGTGTAAAACGAATTCAAAACTCTCTTGTAGGCTACATTTATGTTCTTTATTCAGGTTGATTATCCGTCGGATGCAATGCGCCTTACAGGTAAACAATATCGTGATTATTATTATTAATCACAGGTAAACAATATCGTGATTAATATTATCAATCACAGGTAAGCTATATCGTAATTAATATTATTAATCACAGGTAAACAATATCGTGATTAATATTATTAATGACAGGTAAGCAATATCGTAATTAATATTATTAATCACAGGTAAACAATATCGTGATTAATATTATTAATCACAGGTAAACAATATCGTAATTAGTATTATTAATCACAGGTAAACAATATCGTAATTAATATTATTAATCACAGGTAAACGATATCGTAATTAATATTATTATTACCCATTAATTCTAGCATTTAAAAATTAATCACTTACCTCTTTGGGGAGGCCTAAAAAATTAGGGATATTGTTGCAAAAACGACTCGCTTTACAAATTTTTCTCGTGCAGTATAGTGCACATCTTTTGGATTCGCAATTTCAGGGACATTTTGGTTTACTATACTTTCAATTCCCTTTGGTTCTCTAGAATTTTGAGTGAATATAAAAAAGTCACGTTTCATAAACTTTTTTTCAAAATAAATTGAAAGATTCATATAGCTCAAGTTGTGCTATTTCTAAAGGTCTTAATTTGTTTCAAAGTTATATGGACGAGTCTTTCTAAGAATGGCATTTTATTTTCAAAGAGCAATTTCTAAAACTTTATAATATGGCGATACAATTTCTCCACCAATGTTTAATTTTACACATCAAAGTATTATTTATCTTATTCCATTTTGTGATTTAAATAAAAATAGAGCGCTTAATTCACGAATTTTACCTAACTATTACTTTAAATACTTTGGAATTTACAGTGATTACAATGTAATCACTTGTTGTGAAACTCATTAAGGACCTCATCATCATTAAGTGATTAAGATTGCAATGTTGTAATTTCGACGCATAGTTAACCACTCTATTTTATCTGCTAACACAGTACACGAGTATTTTGTACGTTAAAATACAATGCTTAGATTCAAGTTTCGCTTAAGTTAGGTTCTTTAGTATTAAAGGAGACTTAACATTTCTGGCAATCAATTAGAAGGTAGTATTCAGGTAAAAAGAACTATCCAAATCTATACTTATACAGGGTCTCCAACAAAGGACTCCCTGATTTTAAAATTAAATAACTCGGCAACGGTGATCGATAGAAGATTGAAACCGGTGGAATGCTTAGTCTGAGAGCAGTAAAAATCTCATACAGAAGTTTCAAAATTAGTCACAAATCTTGCCGACAGGTGGCGCTGTACGTTGCAATCGCTATTCAGAGTAAGAGAAGAAAGCTGTAAACTGTCATTTCCAAGCAATCGTTGCAACCACATCACAATCGATTCAAAATGTACATTTTTCGTGCTTGCATAGGACAGTTTACAGCTTTCTTCTTGGATTCTGAATAGCGATTGCAACGTACAACGCCACCTGTCGGCAAAATTTGTGACTAATTTTGAAACTTCTGTATGAGATTTTTACTGCTCTCAGACTAAGCATTCCACCGGTTTCAATCTTCTATCGATCTCCGTTGCTGAGTTATTTAATTTTAAAATCAGGGAGTCCTTTGTTGGACACCCTGTATATACATACACATTCAGTTACTCTATTAAACATTAAACACAGAGTTTGTTTTGTATTTTTGTTTTTCTTCTGACAATTAATCTTCGTAAAATGGAATTAGCTGGTTTATATTAAATAGACAATATCAAAAGAATATTTTTTTTTATTTTAAATGCTGTTTCCGTCCAAACTCATGGAGAGCAGTGGAGTGGAATACGTATTGTGATGTCCGTCGAATCAGAAAGTGCAAGCGTAGCCCTTGTTCACGATCACAACATTTATTGTACGATCACACACACACAGAACTATATACATGGTTATTACAAAACAGAGACAAGAGATGTGCGTAGTAAAGTACGCATTGGCGCGCTCACAAATTCTGGCAACCATTTATCGCCAAAATGTCAATTTTCAGTTCAAAGGCGCCAACAAATGCAATAAATTTAAAGCAAGCTACTTTTCCGTTTCTTCCTGAAATTTTACATTTATATTTAGCAAAATCTGGTGAATAATCAATAAGCCAATTTCAAAGTAAGAATTATTATGGTCACATTTTATGAATAGTTCTATCAATTATGGAAGGAACGCGGTGATCCTTGTAAAGGTATTTGATTTATTCAACACTAAAATAAATAGAGAATACTCGAATTTCATCAAAATTTCTGAAATTCATTAAAATTTTATACATGAGAAAAATATGAATTTCAAACTAATCTTCATGTGTAACTTATATATAGTGGTGTCAGAAAAAGAGATGTGAAGATTTATTTTCAAAATCTGAATGAAATATACGGAACAGAAAATTTAAAGGTTCCTTTATAAGACATGGCTTAAAGTTTTTTTTTGTTTCTCAAAAATTGAAATTAATAATGTGTTTAAGTTTCTTGAAGTTCAAATCTGATTATTTTCCTTTGATATGTATATATAAAGTTAAGGCGATTATATATATATTACTAGAATTTAAACTGAATTTTCTAGTTGCTTAAAGTTCGAGTACTTTTAGGTTAATCACAACTGAATTTAAATACAAAAATTAAATGACGCGCAACATTTATCCTTTGGAAAAAAATACAAAGGAACTAATCTGTATAAATATATGCATAGGTTGCGCAAATTAAAAGGTACTCTAATCATAAATGAGAAATTGAGAAATAAAATCAAGGGAAAAATCTTGGACGGAAAATTTATTATAGCATTTCAATTTTATAGTGTGAGAATCAAGATTGCAATGATTTCTTTGATCTCGTAACAAATACTCGGATTCTTTATAATTTCGGAAATTAATTTTCATGTAATTTGATAAATTTCTGAAAAGACAGTAATAAAAATCATATACTTACCATTTTCTATCTAAATAAAATAATAAATGGCAAATCATTTTATTTAACATTACTTGTTTCTATACTTTTTTAAGATACTTAATCTGTAGTTCAATTTTTTTAGATAGTTCAAAAACAGAAATGATGAATAAGCCAAAATCGATTTGATTATCTGCTGTTTGATTTTTAAAACCTATAATACAAAAATTGATATGCAATTATATCTATTACCTAGAATTTCCATCTGTCATTTTCATTGCCTTTTGAAAACAAAAGTTGTGAATATTTAAAAATAAAAATTATATTAAAAAATTCATTAAAGGACAGTTGTTTCATTATATGAAAATATTAAATTTTTCAGTTAATAATCTCTAATTAACTTTCGGTCGGGTGCAACTCATATGTGAGATTAAAACTTAAATTTTTGCTTAGGCTTAAGGAAAGGCTTAGCAAACTGAATTCTTCACTTATACAAAGCTATATTTGCGTTTTTAAATAGCTTTTCTTGTATTTCCTTGCAATTTCAATTAACAAAATTTGATCAAAACTGGTCTGAGATACGAAACACCCTTTAAAACATATATCACTCCTGAACTCACACCAGACATATTCAGTAGGATGAAGAAGAACACCGTTGGCCACATGTGTACATTTCTTGACAAATTGAAAGTTGTGCACAATTTATCAACTACATCAACTCTAGATTTGGCAGCATTGTAATCCAAAATCATTCAGGGTTTTTCTATGTTTCATCATTCTGCATGCTTGAAATAACAAGCACATTTTCGTTCTTTTTTGGCACACATGACACAATAAACTGAAGCCAAAATATACTGTTTACAGCTGTGCATTTGTGTCTAGCAATTCACTAGGGGGTTGACGTTTGCTTTCCCGCAAGGTTCCTTTGCAATAACAATTGTTTTCATTAAGAGTCTGCAATACTTCAACATTTTTGAAACAATATATTTGAAATAACGATCAATATCATTGAATTAGTGACTGGGACATAAGTAAGAAATATTGAGAAAAAATTTTAAAATTTGGAGATAAAAAATACATACGTAATCGGGCGCAACTCCTCTACCAGATTAGCTTGCCTCTCATGCACGCCACTAGAGTACTGGAGAAAAGGCCACGATACCCTTGTGTGAAGCTACTAGATGCCCCATCCCTTTCTCGGTCGAAGGTTAACAGTGAATTATAAACGCTACGAAAAATATCTAATCATAACACAACAAAAAATAAAAACACGTGCTGTCATAAAGAATACTATTCAAAACCATATAATATATCACGCTCGAAGTATTATTAAGTAAAATCTAAGCAATTTCAATTTTATGAGAAAAACTTAACCATATTATTAATTGGTAATTATTAACCATATGGTTAATAATTACCTATTATTAACCATATGGTTAATAATTACCTATTATTAACCATATTATTAATTGGTAATTATTAACCATATGGTTAATAATT